>PVJX010001146.1:0-178661 GCA_004027295.1 Dolichotis patagonum | reverse complement strand
AATTGGGTAACAAGATTTAAAATTTACATTATTCTCACCACTCTGCTTGGATGGATTACGTGCTGTTCCAGTTTGTCTACTTATACTAGACTTGAGGACATGGTCAGCTATCCCAAAAATAAGAGGACATATTATGGTAATCATCCCTAATTTTCCTATCAACTTAATCTGAAGCCCTTTATAACTTATACTGTCTTATGACTGATCTTATTTGAATCTGGTTCGTTAGATTGCTACTTTGTATTGACTACTTTTATTTAAATCTGTTATGATTGATAGCATCAAGTCTAAGAGTATAGGCAACTACACTGAAGATGACAAGATTCACTAAGATACCCACTCTGGTTTGATTATTACTGCTTTTGAATTCTTATAATGTCTCCAATGCTTTGTTTTTATTAATGTTGTTATATAGTGCTGAGACATCATGGTAACCATTGTAGATCACCTAGTATTGTGGTTTTATGTGACTTTTGCCTCATGCCTCATGCTTTTCTAGGAATTGTTTTGTTTTATCTTGCTTTGTTTTGTTTTTACTTCTAATACAGAAAGGATAGATATACATGTAGAGACTCATGCATGTGTAGAGCTTATAAACAGTTTACAAGAACCAACTATATAACACATGTTGAAATGAACAACTACTTTGAAGAAAAAGAGACACTACAATACCCAGTGCTGATTACATAATGTCATGATGTGAAATCCAGCAAAACTATCACTTTTTGTTCAAAGTGATTTTAGCTTGCTTTGTCTTGTTTAAGTTCAACACATATGAAGGTATGGACAGCTGTTTTGAGGAGAATGAGAGATACTATGACAGCCATTCTTGGCTTCCCTATTGTCTGGTCTTGAAGACCTGAAATGCCTTCCTCGTCCTGCTCAGATCAATTCCATACTAGGTTGTTTCATGTGAATTCCCTGTATGTGACAATATGGACAACTATTTGGAAGAAAACAAGAGTCAATATGATAGAGAGTGAATATATCCAATTGTCTAGTTTTGAAATTTATGTCTCTTACATTGCTTTCTTGTGATCCGCTTTGTTCTGTTTTGTTGTGTTTAATTTTACCCTTTTGATATAATTGCATGTATATTTGAGTGGGTAAGATGGATGACCATATTGCTGTTTTTGTCAGATTGTGCAGAGACTGTTAACAGTCTCACTGTTTGAATGTCTACTTTACATGTTTTAACTTTGTAATTTGAACAACTATTTCCAAGAAGTCAGTATGTAATTTATCAAGTAATAATTTCTTAGGATTTTTTTGTTGTTGTTCTTTTCCTTTTTTCCTTGGAATTCTGTATTGTTGCTACCCTTTATTCTGTTTTGTTTTGTTTTTTCTCTTTAAATAAGACTAAGAAAAAAAAAAAAGAATGATCAGGCAGCCATGCAAAGAGCAGAAGAGAAAACAAGCGGAGAAACCAGCCTTTAATCATCCTTGAGCAGACGTTCACGCCGCCCTGTCTAAGAGCTGGATGTGTTAGGGATGAGAAAAAGATCGTCAGCAAACAGCGCACATGTGCTGGACAAGGAAGATGCCACCTTTTGAAAGCTATGGTGGGGCTGAGGCACCCTGAGCAGGTGGCCTAAGAGGAGCCTTGAGAGTTGCAATCCATGGAAAGGAGCTTGGATTTTATTTGAAGTGCAACCTCATGCTTTCATTATGTGTTTGTGTAAAGATTGATCTCGCCGTCATGGGAGAGGGTTTGGAGGACAGACTGTGGGGGGAGCAGAGGCAGGGCGATCCCTCGGGGCCTTTGTGTCCCGATGGAAATCTGAGTGCTCTGAAGCCGCAGGGGCTGCTGGGAAGTACGGTTCCAGTATAGGATGGACAGCGCACAATGGTCCACAGGAAAGAGAACGGCAATCAAATTCTGAATGGTTCTTTTCAATGTGACACACTGGCTACCTCAACACAAGACAGACAATGGATGGGTAGTGGGCCAATGTGTCATAGATACGTACAGGAAAAAGAGGAGAGAAGAGAGCAGTTGCCATTCAAAATAACTTTACACTTCCTGGCCCAAGTCACAAAGAATGAAACCCACCCGACACTGGAATTCACTATCTTACGGGGCTGACGTGTTCCCCATCACTGAGGTATACAAGCAGAGGCCAACTGACTGTTTCTCTGCAATATTTCAGGTACTGGCTTCCAGCTCCTGTCTAGAAATGACTTCCAGATGGCATGTGAGAATTTACAAAAGCAGTAGTTTCTTGAAGCTGTCCCTGGTTGAGAAAGAGCCTGGTTTTCCCAGATTCATCTCATTTCCCTAATTGCCCATGAGTTCCAGAATGCTGGCACTGTTACTTCTCAATCAATATTTTATTTAATTAATTGCTCTTGTTATTGGCAAGCCTACCTCGCTTATAAAGTGGAGCATTTGTATCTTGTTAAGAGAGCATTTGCATATCTCTTACCTGCTTTTAAAAAGCAGAGAATGTAGCCTGAAACCTGTTGATCTAGTAGGCTGACCTGCATACGTGAAGTGCATGCTGGGCGTGCAAAAAAGTCCTTCGCACACCCTTTGTAAGACCTTCTTGAATAGCATTTTCCTTCACAAATATTGTGTCCTTTTTTCAGAAGACCTCATCTTTACTGAGATGAATGCAGAAAGTGACTATCACATTCCTTAGCAGATTTTAATGAATGAAAGTTGGAGCGTCGGCCTGTGAAATTTCAACCATAACTAGAAATGTGCTCTCACATTATAACATTCTTATTTCTAAACACATTTTTTAAAAATACCTGGAAATAGATAAGACATTTTGTAAATTTGCCAGAGGTGGGGGAAACGGTCTTGTGATTAGGAGGTAGGATTGTTTGTATCGGGTCTTGTTTGTCTTGGGGATTCAACTGTATGACATGTGACCAACACAATGTGATGTTATTAAGGCTCAAGGAAAAATATGCTCCTGAGCATTTGAAAAGAAACTCTTTAAAAACAGCCTCTATCGTGCAGCCTCATTAGAGAAATCAGGGGTTGGCATTACTTTTCCAGTTCTCCTGTTTCTTTGGTGAACTGTGTCCAACCCCAGGAAAGGATTCCAAGTGGCAGCTGAAACAATTTGCAAGAAGAGGTCTCAGAAGGAGGACGCTTTGTGCCAGAAGACCCGGAGGGGGATCTCTGTGGCCTGCTCTTCTCTGGCCTCACCCACGCCCCATGGTGAGGGCGCTGCCGCGGTGGGTCCTGGCCTCGTCCGCTGGGCGAGCGTCCTGCCGGAGAGCTGGTGTTCGTAGCAAACCCTGGTCCTTCTTCATGGGGTAACCTTGAGGGCGATGGCAGCAGGGAGTAACTCAGTGTCTCCACTCCACTCCCGGAGTGGAGCAGCCGGAGCAGCCGGTGCGGCTGTGACAGACACCCAGGGGGGCTCCCAGGACACCCGCGGCCCCAGGTCATTCGTTCCTTCCTTTGTTTACTCATCAGACATCTATTCAGTGCCTACAGCTGGCCCGACATGGCCTTGTGCACTGGGGTAAAATATGTGAAATGTACTAAATAAGCATATAAGAAAGTAAACTAGATGAAACCGTGCCTCTAGAAACGCTCCCCTCTGAGGGAGGCTGGGACACTAGCCATGTGCTGCACCACTGTCAGTGACAGCCCTCGGTCTCTACCCAGGCACATAAACACCTAGACACAGTATAGATGTAACCACACTGTAACTGTAATAGCTCTAATTACTTTAGTTGCTCATGTATACTTATATAAGGTGCTTCCATATGTGTTGATGTATACTAATGTATAACAATGATGCATACTTATATGGGCCTACATACAATAACAACTAGACAACTAGTTAGTTGTGCGACAACTAACTCAGCTCAGAAAGAAGCTCAAGCATAGGGAAATGAAGTCATTCACTTAACCCAGTAATCGGCATGAAATCCCAAGCATCGTCTGAGCCAGTTCTTGGGCGAAAGGGGTGTAGGGGAGAAGCAGGAAAGAACGCATGGGCAGCCCTTGCCGTAACCTTTGGCAGGTCTCAACTCGGGCGACCTCACCGAGGAAGCTGGGCTTGCGCCCTGGCGGAGGGCAGTGGACAGCCGTGCGGCTCTCACGGGTGGACTGCTGACCGCCCAGACTGCGGCAGCAGTCTCCTCCACGTCGGTCCCTGCCGCACCCTGGTGTTTTGTCTTCCTCCGTGACCATCGCTGTGAGCTGGTCTGTCACTTGTGGCCTGACCTTGGCCCGGGAAGCCCTTCTCCCCACACGTTGCTCTGTTCTCAGGCCAACAATGCCTTGTTCCTAGTGGGCGCCCAGCAAGATGTTTTTAAAACACAAGTGAAAGCTCATCCCGGCTAACTCAAAACCACACTCGAGCATGAATGTTTTCGACTCTCAGCAGGCCCACGCCATGGCCCGTCTTCAGGGCCCTCAGGAAGCCTCTACCCCACTGCTTCGTCTCCAGGAGAGAGACTGAGCCGCGAGGGGCAGGGCGCAGGGAGTCCCCGTTTCCTCTCAGCCTGTCCCTCACGGAGCAGGAACCGCACCAGACCCAGAGCTCCAGAGCTCCGCAGCGCTGCCTCCGGCGAAGCCTTTCTGGAGAGAGCAGCTTGGAGTTTTGTTGCCACAAATGTAATTTTCAAAACTCCTGGGAAGGACGGAAAGCATGGGGAGCGGCTTGTGGAATGCAGATGAGGTGCACGGTCAGAAGCCTCCTTCCTGGCCCAGGGAAGAGGGCCGGAGACCTCAGGACCAGATTCTGGAGACGGAATTGCAGGCGCTTGCTGTAGCCCTGAGCACGGGAGGACGGGGCTCTCTTCCTGCTGGCCGTGGTTCTGCGAGGTCCCGTCCTTTGTTAGAAATCAGGGCTGGCTGCTGCCAGCTGTATGCATGTCAGTCACTGTGGGTCGAGGCCCACGTCCCCACTCAGCTCACCCTTCTGGGGGAGCCGGATAGCACCTCGAGGCGATGACCATTGTGAGTACATTAGTGACTGGCTAAACAGCTCTTTCTTCTCAGCAGAATTATAACCAAGGGTTTGAAGGTGTTCCCTTCCAAGTCTGCTGGAGGGGACTCTCTTCTGACAGGACATTAAAGAAACAGCAGCCCCCCCCGGCACTCCCACCCCAGCACTCCCACCGCGCGCAGTCTGCACACAAGTGTATACCTTAGGACAGACAGAACAGTTCTCCTCGGCAACGCATCCTGGTATGGCGTTGCTAGGATACTGCAGGGAGGACGAGGACATGATGTGAAAGGCCAGAAGACCACCGTGCCCTCCCTGAGGAGCTCGCCTGTGGTCTGTGCCTGCTGGAGGTTTTAAGCCAAATTGGGCTTTGTGTCAGGCAGAAACTGAAACCCGTGTTCATTCGGCAGGTATTTGTGTGTGCCTTCGGCGTGCACTCAGAGCTAAGGCCTGGAAATATAAAAGTGCGGCTTAGTTCCTGCCTCAAAGACGTCACGGTCTGATGGAGGCGGCGAGAGAGCTACTCGGAGAACCCAGCGCGTGGTGTCAGATTCCAGATCCTTTGTGGCACCTAGGCAGGACCTGGGTCAGGGGGCAGGGTGTAGTGAAAAGAGCCCGCACGCTAAGACTTCTCAAACTGAGCTCATGTTGGGCCGTGTCTTTCTCCTTTTTGAAACTAAGCCGAGAGAATTGGCTCACCCGAGCCGTAGTGAGGATTCAGTGCTGCCGAAGATGCCCAGAGACGCGTTTCAGGGAAAGCAGGCAAACTCGGGAGGGCAGAGCTCTCTCCCCAGAAGGCAAGAAGCAGTGCTGCTGGACTCTGGAGTTTGAGCTTCCTTTGTGGAGTCTGTGGTCCTCAGGGAGCGCGTTTGTCAGGACGAGGCGGAGAGGCTTGCCTGGAGAATGCTGAGGGGGAAAGGAAAAATGCCCAGTGGTTCATGCAAAATGAATTCTTCCTGGGATAGAGCCCCACGAGCCCTTGTTCTAGAAACTGGGGTTTGTGGGGGTGAATGGGGGTCAGGAAGCAACCATTCTGGGACGATTTCAGGCAACTGTGCAACTGCCTGGCTCTGCTAGAGTTCTTACAAGCAACGCGTCTCTCGGTTTAATCAGAGGTGTCCTGTACTCCCTGGGGTTCGGTTCTTAGCCCTGGCTTCCCCTCAAAGGCTCCTGAAGAAGCCTGGGTCCTGTCTCTGAGCAGTCCCAGGGCTGGTATGGAGGCTGGGAGCCATGAGGGCACAGCGGGGTCTTCTGCCCCCTGCTGGCTTCTCCTGTCACCACCCAGCACCAGCTCCCAGACAGTGGAGGCCACGGGGGGGGGGGGGGACTTCCTGGTTTGTTTATAAAAATACAAGGCGATGAAGGGAGCAAAGGGAAGTTGGCAGAAGCACACTGGACCTCTCAGGCCCGGTGCAGCCACCTGGCTGCTTCAGCTGGTGACGTTTCTAGGCAGGTCCGCTGGGCTCAGGGAAAACATGCAGGGTACCTGACAGCTTCCGTGTCGGCTCAGAGGGCTTCTGGAAGATGCACTGCTCACAGTGCTCTGGTGCAGACACCTGCAATAAAACATGAACAATACGTATTTCCCGAGGGTAACAGCCTCGTGGGAAGAGGCTCGACAAATGGAGAACTGGACCGAAACATGCAGGTGCCGTGATAAAGTACAGTCAGCCCTCTGTGTCCCTGGGGACTGCGGATTGGTCAGCGGCAGAGAGAAACGGAGAAAGCGCTATGTCCGTGTGGAACTTGCAGGGGCATCGTCACAGCAGCGCTCTCCACAGACTGCTGGGCACCAAAGCTCCACCTAGCACTGATGCTGTGAGAGGCACTGTCAGCAATCTGGAGGGGTGCTGGCTGTCTGGGGGTGCTAGCTCCACGTTACTTCAGGTGAGGGGCTTGAGCACCCACAGATCTGGATATCACAGGGGGTCGTGGAGCCAGGCTCCTGTGGGTTCTGCAGGACCAGATCTGCGGCGAGAGGACCAGGGCTGCGTGCATGTGTGAGCACGGCAGCCACTCGGGGCGCCCATGTCCCTGGAGAAGGTGACCCAAGCCAAGTGGAAAACCCAAGGTCTTGCTGGAGACCACGATGGGAAGGGCGCTCCAGCTCCAGGGACCCTCACCTCCGCCGTCACCTGCCGCCACTCCCCCATCTAGATGGGAGGTCTATATGACAAGCCACAGACTCACCATGAAGGGTCAGCTGAGACAGGCAGGTCTAGGGGAGCAGAGCCCCGCAGGCCACAAAGCAGGAGGACCCTGGGGAGGGGTCACTGGTCCCAGAAGAAAGGCCACAGCCCATGCTGCTCCCGTTCCCTCGCCAGGTATGAACACTTGCTCCAGGCAGTTGGATGCCGTGGGAGACCCAGAAACACGGTAAAAAGGAACTAGTGAAAGAAATATCGGCGTTAATCATGGCCCCAGCTCTGCCGGCTTGATTCAAGCATACTCTTCCCTTCATTCTTCCACTTTCTGAAGAAACTCTGGAAGTCCTCTTCTGTGAACACCTTTATGGGGTGTGATCAAAAATACGGTGACTCCTGCTGCCAAGCGTCATCCCCTGGAAAGCCAGGTGCTAAGACACATGTGTCCTCACCCACCTTAATCACTGGACCTGGCTCTGGGAGACTCCTGGCTCCTCCCCCTAACTCAAAGTGACCAGGAAAGGGAAACGTTTTGAATTGGTTTAGAACATTGAGGCAACCAGGAGTATAACCAAAGACCCTCAGGAGAGAGGATTCAAGAACTGTCTCAGAATGTGGCAAAATTGACAGAATAAGTATACTGAAAGGAAGGGAGTATTTCGAGGGCATTAATGAAAAAGCATCTTTTAGTGGCATAATTTTTTAACAAGTTAAACATTCACCTTAGTTCTCCATCACACCACCTATGTCCTCAGCAAAGCTTCTGATGCATCCCTCCTGGCCTCTCTGAAATTTCCTCATGACGTCAGCTGACCTCTGAAGTAACCGTAAAATCAAAGATACCAGCTGCAACCCTGCTTAGAACCCTGCACAGGATAACCAGTGGTGAGAAAATGTCAGGGGAATTGTGGTACAGAGCCGTGGCCGACCCGCGTGCCCGCCGAGCTGTGGTCCAGCTGTGTACGGCATTCATTTGGCTGCAGTCTGGCCCCGGGCCCCTGCCCGCACCCTGTCGCTGCCTGGATCTGTGGGATGTATTGTGATGTCTGCCCGCTAATTCTGCTGTGACTGGGGCTGGTGTCTGGTTGGTGATTCATGTTTGTTCCAGAGTTGCACATCTGTGTTGGTCGCTTTGAAACGGTGCCCCAGGGAATATAAAAGGCCATTTGTCTCACTAAGACGGCTTCTTTGCACCAGAGAATTCTTCCCCGGCTTCCTCTAAATTCTAGCAAGCCTCCTTTGAGAGCAGACAGACTCAGGAAGCCAGACATCCCAACCCCCAAAGAGAAATGGCATGGAGGGAGTTTGGGTGTGGGGGTCAGAGTCTGGCCCCCTGCACTCACCCAGCAGGGAAGACCTTCTAGATGCTAAGGGGCATGAGGAGTGGGGTGCCCTGGGAAAGTGCTGGGGAAGTGCTCTGTGGGCTTCGCCTCTGCCCAGCGGAGTGGGAGAGAGGGCGGAGTGAGCCCTGGTGGAAGCCAGCTGGAGGAAGTTCTGAGCACGTGGCGGGCTCCCCCACTTGGCATCGCTTCTGAGCCTCTGGCATAGGTGCACACAGGAGTGGCATTCACAGTCTTCCTGACTAGTTCTCGCGTGATAACTGACCAGCGAAATGGGCCAGGCCCCAGGGCCCATTCCATGGGGTGGGAGTTCCCCAGCTGCCCTGCTTGCCAACCCTTTGGCTACTGAGTTGCCTCGACACCCAGCCCATCCTGGGGGTCCTGGGGCAGGAGGTCCACTTCCAGAAGTTTTCTCAATACCCAGCAGGCTGTGCAGATGCCCAGCAGAGGAGCTGCAGGGTGGATACACATGCATTCCAGAGCTTGTGTCCACCACCAACTTCGTGTCATCCCACTGTCCCCTCCGGCCCTTCGGAAGGGCAGAGAGCCAGAAGCCTCAGGACTCACAGACGCTGCGGCCTCCACAAAGGGGCCCTTGATTTTGCTCAGCCGCTTGTGCAGATCGAGGGAGGACGGCCAGTTGGTGTCATCGTCTTTGCCTTGCTGCGGCCGGTGTGGCTTCCAGCGTGATCACCTCCGGGCAGGCCGGCTGCGGGCTCGGCGGGGCGAGTGGCTGCCTGCCTGGGCCTGCTGGGGAAACCCGTCCACGCATCTGGAGAGCCCGCATCGGTACCGCAACCCTGCGGCTCACCCTAGCCTTTTTCCTTTCACTTATGAGAGTTTCACCTGTCACTTTTTATCCGGCTCCTGGAGATTGCAGGTTGTCTGGCGGATTATTATTATTATTATTATTATTATTATTATTATCTGGTTGGTTTGGTTTGGGTTTGGGTTTTTTGAGACAGGGTCTCACTATGTAACCCGGACTGGCCCGGAACTCATTACTAGCCCAGCCTCGTTCAGTGACCCTCCCGCGTTGGCTTCCCACGTCCTGGGCAAGAGCGGTTTTTGTTTTGTTTTGTTTTGTTTTGTTTTGTTTTGTTTTGTTTTTGTAATCCAGAGACTGAAAGGAAATCACTTTCCACTGTCCCATGGCCCATTTTGGAACCCTGTGAAGAGAGAGGTCCAAAAATGTGAAGAAATGAGTTGGAAGACTCGGTCTCCCACTGCCCTGTCTACAGGTTCCAGCCGATCTCTCCTCCGCCCGCATCTGTGGGCTCATTTTGCACGGTTTCTGTTACTGAGGTCGGCCATGGTTCAAAACATTAAATGGAAAATTCCAGAAATAGATAGTTCATAAGTTTTCAAAGATGTGAGTATATTATTAAAATTATTCTGTTCTGTTATTATTTGCTGTTAATCTCTTGCTAAGCCTACTTTTAAAGTCAGTGTCGTCATAAATATGGATCCCTAGGAAACCTATTATACATTGGATTTGTCTCTCTCTTCTGCCAAGGGGAAGGCAGACAAGGAAGTTCTGTTCTAGCCGGTTACTTTAGGCATGGTGTGTGTGCTCTTAAATCTTACGCACCTCAAATGCAGTCGAATTATATTCCTTAGGTCACATGCTTTTTAGGATAAAATGAAATAATAGGTTAGAAAGCACTTTGTAAAGTGAAGAAATATAAGCAAAATCCACCCAGAGAGAACAGCATTATCAAAAGTAGTGAAAGAAAAGAGCAAAGGACAGAAAACATTAAAAAAAAAAAACCCCATGCAGGGCAGCTGGATGATTCTGAAGGGAGCCAGCTATCGGGGTCCAGCTGGGCCGGGAGCGTCTGGACCCCAGATCCCCCCTTCAGAGTGTTAGCGAGGGAGCAGTGTGTGACACAGAGACACGCTACAGACCAGGTTGCTCTCCTCTGGGGGGTGCATATGCAAGGAAAATGGGTTTGGACTGATAACTGAGAACGTAGGAAGGACACAGTGCTGAAGGAAATACCAGGACAGGGAGGGAAGGTAAGAGACAGAGCTGGGGGTTTAGCTCAGTGGCACAACCACCTGCCAGGAAAGTGCAAGGTTGAGAGTTCGATGCCTGGTACAAAGAGAAAGAGAAAGGGGGGGGGGGATCTCCACTACTCTTGTCTGTACATCCATTGATCAGAGTTTGCTCAAATAATTGTGGGTTTCAAAAGAAGGTAAAACTCAGTCATTGGTAGAAAAATGGGTGCAGTGTGAGACTATAATATTACGAGGAATAAGTCAGACACAGGAGCTTAAATATCTCAGGGCTTCTGGTGTATGAGAAGCCCTAACTCTAAACAAAGACACACAGTCGGTAATGGGAGACAGAGCTTTAGCGAAAGGAAAGGAGGACCAAGAGATGGAAGGAGGGGGAAGGAAGGGCATGGAGAATAAACAGCGAATGGTTCTGGCTTAGGGCCCCATACAGGGCGAGGGAGACCCGATAACCTCGCTGGGCCTGCTCGGCTTCCTCCCCCAGAGAGCAGCACAGCAGCCTGCAAGGGGTCCGGCTCATCGGGTTAACCTGTTAAACTTGCACACGAGTGTTACATCTCAGGCCGGGTCCCCCATCTAACCGAATCCTGGATGTTCTCCGGGTAACAGTCTGTTCCCAAAACACTCAGAATGTGCAGGCAGAGTCTTCAGCAAGACCGGGAAGCTTGTTCATGGCTCGAGGACACCTCGCTGGCCTGACAGCTGGACGTCTGTCACCGGGAGCGGTGGTCACCGGGCCGCTGCCGGGGCTTGTTATCACTACCCGTTCTTTGCACTCCAGGCACCTGTTCTGGATTTGTCCAAGTTGCTCCGCCTTGGGGCACACAATCTGGGCCGCTAACGGTGGATTCGGATCCTGGAGGGATTCGGATCCTGTCCCCAGAGGACAGAGGAACTGTCTGGGACTCGGTTTCCTGTGTGCAGGACGCGAACGGCAAGGGCAGCTCAGAGTGGTTAGGGTCACTATTTTCCATGACCTGTCCAGCTCTGTGGGCCTCCTGCACGTGGGCTCAGGGTGTGCAGTGGCTCGCAAGTGACCAGAGTTTCCTGCTTTCTCTTCAAGCTTTGACGTGGAAAATGGCCCTTCCCCAGGTCGCAGCCCGCTGGACCCGCAGGCCGGCTCGTCCTCGGGGCTGGTCCTGCACACCACCTTCCCCGGACACAGCCAGCGCAGAGAGTCCTTTCTCTACCGATCCGACAGCGACTATGACCTGTCCCCGAAGGCGATGTCACGAAACTCGTCTCTTCCCAGCGAGCAGTGAGTACAGCGCTTGTCTCCCCTGAGCCTCTCCTTCCAGGCCGTCCACCCCCCCTCCCCGAGGCTGTTGCTGCTCCCTTCGGTCCCTTCACCCAGGGCAGAGGCGGGAGGAACCCTCAGAGGTCCCATGGCTGACCGTCTCAGGGTCGCCCTCTCTCTACAGCCTGGGATTTGTAGCTGGCGTCTCCGGGGCTGTTACAGACCTCAGATGCGGTGTTCCGCTCACATCTGTTACTGATACTTTGAAAACGTTTTCACTGAGCCTCATTTCCTGAACTGCTGAATCGTTTATGGGATGAGAACCTTAACACGTTTTGCAAATCAGGCTCCTGAGAGAAGAAACATGACGGTTGGTCACCCGCATTCTCTCCCACCGGCCTTTGCTTGGTGACAGTAACTGCACCGCCACCCAGCTGCTCACCAGGGTCCCTCTCTGGAGCCCCCCACAGTACCCACCGGTCTCCCGGCTCCTGGGTGAGACACAGCACACTCCTTTGCCCACTTTTTTAACTTGCTGCTATTAATTTCAGATCTCTAGTTTTTACTTACAGAACAGCAGCAGCACTGTGTGACTTGTTTATTAGACTTCTAAAACCCATTAAAATCAGATGCTGAAATCCGTGTCTTAAAAGGTTTCTGGGCATGCATACAATTGTTTTTAACATCGTATGTTATAAAAATATTAGTAGTTCCCTAAAGTTGCCAGTCTGGAAAATTCCACTGGGTTCTCTTTTTCTGTTAGAAAGACAGCCAAAAACGTTCACCTTCTCATGATGTGGAAAAGAGACATTTTAAACGGTAGCAGCCAGAAAGTGTCCCCCATAGCACTTCTGTGGGCACATTTGAATGAAGCACCTAAGCTCTAAAATGTTTCAATCATGGTATACCCCGAATCTCACATGTTTCCCCATTCATTTGACAAATACTTATTCAAACCTCCCTATGTGCGATGAGATATGCCAGACTGTGAATAAAAGATAAACAAAACAAAGGGGAAAATATCACAGATGAGTGCAAAACAAATGCCATTCACCAGAAGTTGGCATGTGGTCGGGGAGGTGACAGCTACATAGGAATCATGAAAGGAAGACCCAGGCATGCGTGTAAGTACAGAGTGGAAAGGAGCCGGGTCCCTAAGAGGTTCGGTCCTTAGCTCTGAGCGTGGCAGCTCTCCGAGCAGGTGGCTCACAGACTCCCGCCGGAGGGACCACGCAGGGGCTGCTTCAGTGGGCTGCGCTTGCCATCGAGGGGGCCCTGGGTGGGGAGACACGGCGTTCCGTCCTCCACCAGGAGCAAAGGCTCACTGTTCCCCATCGTGAGAGAACGTGGGAAGTGCGGTGAGCTCGGAGGAGCGAGAGCCTTATTCACGGAGCATTTTAAAGAGAAGGGGCCGGCTTTGGAAGGTGGTCGTTCTGCAGGTCCATCCCAGAGCTAAGCATTCTTCAAGCCCATGCTAAACAGCCCGGTGGGTCTCTAGGCTGGCCACTCCCAAAGACACTCGCCGAATTCCAGATTGCTCTGCTGTTTCCCTGCTCAGAATCAGAGGGTTTTAGGGAATTCACACTTGAAGAGGCCTTAAAGTTCACAGTGCAGCACGGTTTGTAGCTGGCAGAGACACTGTCCTGCATGCCCCTGTGTCCAGGGCCCCTGTCACTGACGGGTCACCCTTTGTGCAATTTTAGTGACCAGTAAAATTCCTTCTGGAACCTCAGAGCCTACGGAGCATTGCTGGCTTTAAGTTTACACAAGTAAGAGTTATATGTGCAAATCACTTAGTATCTGCCTCACTCTTTAAAAATAAAGACTTTAAAAAACAAATGTAGGGTGGGTACAGTTTCGTAAGAACGGGCAGCCTTTCTCAGGAAAACCCATTTATCAACGTAATACCATTGGCTCTAACGTCAGTAGATAGCAGGATGTGTTCAAGTGTTTGGGAGTAAACCGGCACGTGATTTTGAAAGCATTTCAGCATTACAGGGAAAAACAAAACCAAAAAAAAAAAAAAAAAACCAAAATAAAAACACCTCTCCATCTTCGTCAGTTTAGGATTTAGGAATTTACATTTCTCAATATGACCAAAAAAAAGTAGAACTTGATTAATGTCCAGATGCTCCTGGAATTTCATCAGTTTCACACAGGCCTCTGGATCTAGACTGAAGCAGTGCTCAGAAAGTCCTCCTCCCGGCAGGACGGACGGAAATGAACGTTAGCGGAGGAGCGTGCCTGGACTCCCACTGCCAGCAGACCCAGGAGGAAGACGGCGAGGCGACCAGGAGCCGGGAGCCCAGCGGCCAAGGCGCGCGGCTGCAGGACCCCTCCCGGCCTCCCCCAAGCCTGCCCAGGGCAGCCCTGCTTCTCAAGGAGGCAGGAAACTGCGTAACGCCACTTCCTGATCCCTGACCCTGGAAGAACACTGGCTTTTAAACATTTTTCCTGTGAAGTCTTTTAGAAGAGTAGGAGGAAAATATGAGTGGAGATTGAGTATAAGAAAATATGTAAACGGCAAGTTAGAAGTGGCTGTAACTAGCCTTTCTAGTGAGGGGGAGCGAGATGACCACGGGGTCCCAGCGGGCAATGTTGGACACTTTCCTTGAAGTGACAGTAACCTGTTGGCTTCTGTCCAGTTCTGGGGTCACAGACATCTCTAACGTAACAGCTTTGCACACTGACACACGGGTTTCCCAGCGGGAACACGGACTTCTAGAAATCGGGGAAGCCTGCTTGGTTACCCAGAGCTCTGGCAGGATCTGCGCTGGACAGGAAGAGTTTTGCTCGTCACCTGCGAAGCCCAGGAAAGGCTGCAGGCGGTCACGCCCTCCGCAAAGCCTTCCCGACTCGAGGAGCTTCCACACTGCCGCTGACCCGAGGCCTGAGTGATTTCCGGAAAGCTTTGTCCACCAAAACCACACCAGAGCCAAGAGGGTGGGTACCACAACAGTCACTCGGGTTTAAGACTTGTTTGTTGACGAGCTTCCCAAAAAGTACGAGGAGGATTCTGCGGCGCGGCTGGAGCGTGTCCTGTGCGCGCTGCTCTGTGCACAGCCCGTGTTCGCTCCCTTCACCTCCGCGTCCCCGACGCGGGGCCCTGTCATGTTCCCACTGTAGAGACAAGGGTGGGAGGCGCCCGATAGGGACGCAGCTCGGGCCTGGGGTCTGGGAGGCTCGCGCCGTGTGAGGCCAGCGCCTCAGCTCGCGGCGAGGCCGAGCACCCGAGTCACGGTACTAATCTCCCCCCTGCCTGCCTGTCCACCCGTTCTGAGGGTCTGATTCATGCTTTTAATAAATATCTGCTTACGCTTAGGAACTTTGCTAACAGGTAAGGCAGTTTCCCTGCCTGGGGGGGGCTGAGCTCAGCAGCGGTGGTGTGAAGACCCTCAGAGTCGGGGGGACAGAGGTGTGCAGAGCCAGCAGGGTCGGGCAGGCCACAGAGTCTCCCGAGGACAGGCCTGGCACGACTGGCTCTGGGGCGGGGAGCCTTTGGGGACCCCAGCTCAGTGCGGCTGAACAGAGGAAGGAGAGAGGAGGCTGGAGAAGGAAGAAGGCCTGCTGTGGGAGGCCGCGGGGCGGCCCTCCATGCTGGCGGCCAGCGGCGGGGAGTACCGGGCTTTCGAAAGCAGGAAAGCATAGGAAGTGTTCACAAGCTCTGCTCACACAGCAAAGGGGGGTTCGCACAGGGTACGGGGCTGCGCTGGCGATCACACAGTGGAGCGCAGGGTCTGGTCCCAGCAGGTCCAGCGGGCACCTGATAAACACGCAGACTGGCATCAACAGGGACTGGAGGCTGATTGTGCGGGGTGAGGGAGGGGAGGCCTCACGCCTGGCCAGTGAGACGGGCGTTTACATCGTTCCCTGGGATTCGGGAATTTCCTATGTCACAGGAAGTAATGACTGTGAAAGCACTTGAACTACAAGGTACGGGATTAGCTGGGACACCCGTGACTGCAGCAGGGACGGACCTGAGCGTCCCGAGGAAAAGAAGGCAGACACGACTCCGCGTGTGACCTTAGAGATGCCTGCGCGGGCAGGCGTCACCGTGATGGAGCACAGAAAACGACCTTCTGCGCCAGCCACCGTCCCCGGGCCTGGTTCAGGCGGAGGACTCACTTCATTCCCACAGGACCACGTGTTGCCGGTGAACTTAGCCGCCGGGAGGTCGCCTGGTGCTCGCAGCAGGTGACAACGCAGCTGAGAAGGGAACGCTGCAAAACCAGGGCTCTCAGCCCATCTCCCTGGAAGGCAGACCGACATGGCTTTCGAGAAAAGTACGGATGCGATCACGGGAGGAGGGAGCAGAGGCTAAATTAACTCATAAAACTGAGAGGCGAGGCGTGAGAAGCAGCATTTTGCCCTGTGGAAAGCCACATCCTTCCTCAGAGCAAGACCTCCGCTAAATTCACCTTCCTTCCCAGTCGCCATGCCATAAAGTGTAGTGTGCCAAGGTGGCCACCAGGTGGTGCCCGCGCCACGCCTCTGAATGGCCAAATGTTCCCGAGGAATTGGCTTTCCCTGGCGGCGAGGCTAGAGGAATGTGGGTTTTGATAACCGAGGTCTTTGCTATTCTGATGCCAGTGCGCTCTTCATTAGTAATATATTCAATCACTGTTTTAAAATTTCAGCATATTTCCATAGTCTTGAGGGCTCCCCCCCGTGTGTGTGTGTGTGTGTGTGTGTGTGTGTGTGTGTGTTTTCTGATACTTATTCAATCATCTGATGATCTATCTACCTCATCGTCCTACATGCATCAGCTTTGGCAGCTCAGTGCTTCTAGCAGGCCAGTGTCAGGGACCTGCAAATCTCCCTCCTGCTTCTAAATATTCTCTTCTAGGCTTCAAAATTCCGTAACGCTATATCCATGCCCTGTTAATATCTCCTCCTTCACTGGATCGTTAGTTCATAAACGTCAGTGACTCCACGTTCACCCATGCACACGCTCCAGGCACTCCGTTTGCTTGTGTCATTTCACTTGAATCAGATATTTAGACTTCAGAAGCCCAAGAGTCCCTGAAGATCTGCTCGACTCTGAATTCCTTACCTGGTCCCCGGACTCAGCCTGACCTCTCGAGGACGATGTGAATTTCACATCAGAACCGTGAGCAAATGGCAAGAATTTTCATTCATCTCAAAGTCCACCCAAGAGAGTAGCCTGGGAGGGCCGTGTGTGAGGCGGCCCCAGCACACTGATGACAGCCGTCCTCCCTCACTCTGCCCTCTCCCCCTTAGGCGACCTTCCAGGAACCCTAAGGTTCTGGCCTTCTTGTCGCCACAGAAATGTCTTTCAGCACCTAAGCATGCCGGATGATTCCCGTCTCAGTGCCTTTGATCTTTCCGTTTGCTCGTTGCCTGCGTCTACATCTTGGCTTTGTAAGACCTGCGCCTCTCAGTCTACCTCAAGCACCCCTCACTCCCTCCCCCAGCCTCCCCCAGCCCCTCCTGGGACCCCATTATATTTATGCTTTATATTTCTCAATCTGGACTCCCGTCTGTTTCAGTTTTAAATCTGTTGTTGTCTCTCTGCTTGGTTTTGATTTTGAGGATCCTGGTCCCTGGGTAGTGATTTCCCACCTTTGGGCTTCTTCTGTAAAGAAGGAAGCATGTTTGAAAGTACAGATTTGGGGGGCAAAGCAGCCTCGGTGTGTGTGTGTGTGTGCACGTGCACGTGTGTGGTGTCCGGCTCGGGCTCTCCTGGCCTCCCGTAGTGGCTGGCACAGGGCAGCTACTTAATAATTGCTGCTTGCGCTCACACTCGTGGGCGTGGCTGAGCCGGCCCTGGGTGGCAATGGTGACGGGTTGGGGGGCAGCGTCCCCCGCTCCTGTGCCACTGCTTGGACTCACACCAGGACAGCAGATCGGCCTGGTCTGGGGACTCGGGCCATCCCATCTCCTGAAACCTTCCACAAGGACTGGGGATTTAGCTCAGCAGCATACATGCCTGCCCTGTAATCATGAGGTCATGAGTTCCATCCCTGGTACCAGAAAGTATCTGAAACCTTCCACAGAGAGCCTGCGAGTGTGGGCTTAAGTAGTCAGTCAGCAAGGGCTAGAGAAAATGCATCTCCAAAGAACCTTTTTTTTTTTTGTCTTTTCGAGACAGGGTCTTGCTATGCAGTTCAGGCTGGCCTTGGGCTCACTTTGCAGCCCAAACTGGTCTCCAATTTGCCATGATCCTCCTGCCTCAGCCTTCTGAGTGCTGGGATTATAGGCGTGCACCACACACCCAGCTCAAGGAAGCATTTGTGACCAATGCTGAGTACCAAAGGATGAGCCGTGAGGTGCAGCTTGCTGGCATCTTGGGGCCCAAACAAGTGACCTGTGTGGCTGTCGTAGGGACAGTCTGCACACGCCCATTAGAAGCGTTTCTCGGGTACTTTAAGAAAAAAAAATTACATTAACCACAAAAAAGTAATGGAATTCCCAGACAGAAATCTCTGTGTGAATGGCGTTAAGGCTGTGGTTTAAATCAACAAAAGCCAGGAAATCCAAAGTTCCCCTTTATCCAGCCTGTTATGCCATTTTTTCCAACGCCCTGTGTGCCTCGGGGCAGCCCCACCCCCCAAATTCCCTGGCCCTGGCAGCCAAACCCGCAGGTCGCTTTGAGTTCCATTACTGTGCCCTGGTCCACCTCTAAGTGGGCCTGCAGCCCGAGGGCAGGTGGCTGCTTGCAGAGGTTTTCCTGTGGAATCACTGTGGATCTGGGCAGCGTGGACCTGGTGCTAGTCTTTTTCTTTCATGCTCTTGGGATCCCCATTTTTCCCTAACCCTGGGTCCTCTGCAGGCCGGAAAGGACCTCTATGGCATTGGGGCTGCTAACACCAATCGCGTCTGCCCCGACCACTTAAGACCCCGTAGTTAAAGCGGACCGCATTTTAACATATGTCTTTTCTCTCTTTCCACTAGACATGGTGACGACTTGATTGTCACTCCTTTTGCCCAGGTACGTGCCACGTTCACCCTGGTTCACTTCGCCCCTGTCCCTGGGTGTGGTTGGTAAATGTGGCCTCTGCCCTGGGCCCTTGGGCCCCTTTGTCCTTACCCATGCGGAGTGCTTTCCTCCTAGGTGCTGGCCAGTCTGCGGAGCGTCAGGAACAACTTCACCCTGCTCACGAACCTTCACGGAGCCGCCAGCAAGTAAGCACTGGTGTTGTGGGCCGTGGGTTCCTTCCCACGCAGGCGGGAAGCACTGACGGCCCTCAAGGAGCCCCCACTGCTGACCCCACAGGGAAATCTGAGACTGAGATAGGGCGCCCTGGAAACTGGGCCAGGTTAGAAATTGCTAGAAATGATCCGCTTTGAGTTTTATTAAGTTGTGGACCCTGAGCACTTAGCCCACAGTAGAAAATCAATAAATAAAATGAAAGGAGACATATATATATATATATATATAGGTATCTCATACATTTGCCACTTTGGCAGTAATGACCACAAATGCTATTAAAAAATGTTTTTCTGTAAGAAGTTAGGAATTTAGAGCCCACCCCAAGATTAAAAGCTCAGGTCCAAGTTACTGTGGTTTCGTTTGGGGGGTAATAAATACACAGGTTCGGGGAGTTGATGACAAAGCAGAAGTATGTTCCCTTCGGTCCCCAGCTGCATAACGACTGTGATCACTCCAGTTAAGGTTTCTATTTCTCGGGCTCCTCGTCTGTGAAGTGAGGAGTGAACTTGCTCCCTGCAGTTCCCTTCCCTCCAAACCACCCCAGCCCATGGGCCTAACCTGAGTACTGCAAAGCTCACTTCTGTGTGTGTTTGAAAATCACTGTCTCTGAGCATCATGGCACCCACGATCCTGGAATGGTAAGGCTGAAGCAGGCTCTTAAAACCATTCATTTAGCCAGATGTGGTGGCACGGGCCTGTAATCCTGGCACTCAGGAGGCCGAGGCAGGAGGACCCCAAGTTCAAACCCAGTCAGGGCAACTTGGCAACTCAGCAAAGCAGGTCTCTGAGTAAAAATTTTAAGAATGGCAGATGGTGTAGCTCCGTGTGAGGGTTCTGGGTTCATCCCTCAGTACCAAGCGTGCACACACACACACACACACACTCATTTCACCTCTTGCTTTGATTGGAAGAGAAACCCAAGTCTTGAGGAGCCCCACAACTAGCTAACGAGTGGCTCCTAAGCCAAAGGCACGTGAGAGGAAAACCTGCATCTCCTAATCTCCAGCCAGCGCTCACCGCAGAGCGCCCAGCTCTCCCGGCTGTGTGAAGTTACCCTCAACCTGTTTTGCTTTCATCGGACCTGAGATCGTGCATAAAGCCTGCTCTCAGTGACCACTCTCACTGTCCCCTGACTCACAGCAGGGCCTCCTCGTGTGCTAACTTGCTCACCCCATGGGATCATTGCCCGCGCAGCACCCTGCTCTTCTAGATTCTTCTCTACACTTCCACCAGGTAAACCTCCCACAGGCTGTGTGACCAGTGCCGGCCGCTCTCCCGCTGAAGGCCCTGCAGCAGTCCACTGTCACCGCTGGCCATTAGAAAAATGCAAATTGAAACAACACTGAGGCCCACCTCATCCCTGAGAGAACAGTCACCATCAAGAGATCAAACGATAACAAATGCTGGAGAGGCTTGGGGCAGAGGGAGCCCGTCTGTGTTTTTATTGGGAATGTAAATTAGTGCAACTGCTATGGAAATTCTTCCAAAAACTAAATAGAGCTTCCATTTACCCAGATATTTCCTGTCTACGTGTCTTCACCAAAGTGTTAAAGTCATCCTAGTACAGTGATCCACGCACTTATGTTTATAGCAGCAAAATTCTTAATAGCTGGATTTTGGAAGCAGCCTGTTTGTTCATCAACATGAATGAATTATTTTAAATGGGGTTTACACATGGTGGAGTACTACTCTGTCGTGAAGAAGGATAAACTTGAGTCAACATGAGGAAAATAGACGCACGTTGAAACCGTAATGCTGAGATAAATTAGTCACATAAGCTTACATATCATATGATTCTTATATTAAAGCCCAAAATATAAATAAAGAGCAGAAAAAACGAGAGATGATAAGAAGTAGGGAGAGCGATCTCTCTCAATGGGGAAGGGGACCCGAAGATGGTGAAGGAGAGGAAGGAGGGGGAGGGGATGAAATGGAACGAAGCCCAGTTATGTGCACACACCAGCTCCACGCGGAGCAGAGCAATCACGCGCTGCAAGCAGGAGCCAGTGAACAGAAAGCTCCAATGTGAGTGGTTGGCCCCTGAGGCACCTGGCGACCAGCTCAGTTAGTGAGGTTGAGAGTGGTTGGATTTATTTTAGTGCAGTATGGAGGTTGAGCACTCCTAATCCAAAATCTGAAACATTTCCATCAACGATGCTGAAAAACAAAAAACCCCACCCTTGACTCTGTGTGACAGCTGCAGTGACAGGTGGGACTGTGTGACCCACCTGTGGGCTGTGTGCACATGGCATGCATGAAACATGGGGTGCGTTTTCTGTTTGGACTTGAGTTTCACTCCTTAGATACCACACTAGGAATATGCAAATATCCCAAACCTGGAAAAAGTCCGAATCCTGAAGCTCTTCTGACCCCAGGCATTTTGGATAAGGGATCCGTATTTGGGCTGTGAAATGCAGAGATTGTCCAGCAGCCCCGCCCAGAGTGGCATTCCTGGCTGTTCTTCCCTTGACTCACACCACGCGTATTCGTCTAGGGCACACTGCTCGCTCGTGCACGTGTGTGTGCACGGACAGGTGTCTCCGGAGCATCTACTCGGCTAAGCACTGATGCTGCAGTAGTGATCAGAAGAGTCGGGTACTCTGCCGTGCAGAATTTCCAGCCCCTCTGCCCGGAAGTGGCTGGGCTGGAGCGCAGGGCAGTGAGACCAGGCCTCAGCCTTGCGGGGCCCTGTGGTTCCCTGCAGACCCCCTGCCCCGCCAAGCATGGACTTCCTGTTTTCTCTTCCAGCAATGGTCTCTCCAGCCCCAGGGCTGCTTAGCCAGCTGCCACCCTTTACAGCAGTATGATATGACGTCATCTCTAGTGTTACCTTCACCAAGACGCTTTCTCCGGCCTTCCCGGGCTCCCCTGAGTGTCCCTCATTTGGCCTGAGGGTACTAAGATCCGGCCCTTCTCTCCTGGATCACCACCCATCTCTGCTCCTTAAGGAGGAGATTTGTGTTTATTTTCCTTTGAATTTGCAAGAATTAATAGAATGCCTGACATCTAGTTTTGCTCCATAACTGCTTGACATGCATATGAGTTTCTGAATAAATAATTGTTGGAGAAAGATCAGTTAGGAAAAAAAAAAATGAAGAGTGACGCCTTCCCTATCCCTGCCCCTTTTCTTTATAAATGTGGCCTAGCGATCACACTCACTGGCTTCATAACTCAGTTCTAACCTTTGAAAATTGTGTATTTGGGCAAATGAATTACCTTCTCTATATCTGTTTCCTGATCCGTAAAATAGGTTGTTATGATGATTAAATGAGTTGGTATTTCTAAAATACTTAAAAATAGCATCTAGCACAATGAATGTGAGCTATGGTGATTGATAGTTATTTCTCCTGCTGAATCCAGAAACAGTGTAACACCAGGGTTTTCACATCCAGCCCTGCAGTAACAATCATCATACTTGATACACATGGCACCCAGGTCACCTCCACTCTATACCTAGTGAATCAAGGATGAAACAACTAAAGGACTTGCATGCGACTATGCAGCTTCTCCAAGAGAGGCATCCTGCATCTCCCTGCCGTGCTTTCCCCATCGGTTGCACCCTTTCAGTCTCCTGGGTTACGTACGGGAAGAAAGCCCTGGAAGGCTTTGGAACAGAAAGCTTTGTAGGAAGCTCTCAGGACTAGGTGAAGTCAGAGAGCCTAAAGCAGAAGTGTGAGCTGAGCCAGTGTTTTGGGGATATGAGCGTGGGAGGGCAAGGCCCTGGACCACACTGATATAAGTGAGGTTGGAGGGAGGGAGGGGTAAGGAAAGCGTCAGAGGCTTCTCAGCATAAGCAGACTCAGAGCCACCACACTGCACAGCCCTAAATGGGGGGTGGCATGGCCGTGAAGATTCTTCTTTGCAGTAGTACTGAAGTGGGCAGCCTCACCTTGCTGGTTAATAAGCTGTATCAGTTTCAACTCTTTCTCAAGAATCAGTTCTACACTCAGCCTCACTGTCCTGTGGTCACATTAACTTTTAGGAACCAAGAGCCAGGGAACCGTACTCGCCATGCAGAGCACTTCCCCAGAGCCGTTCCCACACTCTGGCTGAGAGTCACCCTCAAATCATGGTCACCTTGTTCCTTCGGGTGACCACGATTACCAACCAGACTACATCTCCCACAGCAAGACAGATGCGTCCTTTAATTTTCCTCATATCCATCCCCACATTTGAACAGAGTGGATCACATTAGTAATTTCCAGTACTTCTTTGTAACTAAGACCAAACAACAAAAATTGAAGTCAGAACAAATACCCACTAGACCTCTCCAACAGAAGACAAGATGGATCAGGGTAGCCCAGGCTGGGACCTGCGGGGTGGGCTTGGGCCACCGAGGGAGCAAGTTACAGAACTCAAGGTGCAATCAATGCATTCTGCAATATTTCTAGAAACTCAAGGCCCTAAAACAACAGAAGAAAATGCAAGCAAAGGGCCTAAAGATAACACATCCGCCTGGAGCAGACACACACACACACACACACACACACACACATGCACGCACGCACAGAGTAATTTACTCTGACAGCTGCAACTGTAAGATTCATGGGATTCAGAAGTTGCTTTCTGGGGATGTTTGACTTGGGTAGCAGCGCACCACTCCCTGTCTTGACTGCAACACTGAAGCAATAATTATGTCCTCGGAGTGGTTTTAATGAGACATCTGGCTGGTGCGGTTTGTTGCATGAAAAGGAACTCCCACATAGAACCATACTTCTCTGAAGTTACAGCTTCTTTTATCTTTGGCTCTTGGCTCTGCACAGAAGTTGTCCATTGTGGGCTGAGTTTTGCCACCCAAAGGGTGAAAATCTCCAGTATCCTGTCGAGGTGATTTCTTCGCACTTCTGTAAGCCGTGCAGTTGAGGGACGCTTGAGCGAGCCTGCATTGCTTGGCTGCAAATCAAAACCTACGTTTCTTTTGTCCCGGGAGTTAAGTTTGAAAACGTGGCTTTCATTTAGAGCTGCTAATTCAGATAAGCATCCCTGGAGCGCTTTCTGGTTGCCAGCTTGTGCCGGTGGCGTGGTCATGGGTACAGTGAGGGTAGTCACGTTTGGTTATCAGAAAGCGGAGAATGAAGCTGGAAGCAAAGTACCCTCTTTGTCATCCAGCACTGTCACTGCCTCACAGATGCCACTTGCAGCCGTCCAGAAACCACGTCACATCTCCATATTAGCATTCTCCCAAAGCGTTGTTTTGTCCAAAGGGCTGTGATCTTTGGGAAAGAACTAATAACCACTTAAATTTTTTACTGTATATCTGAAACCTCTTTCATTGCATTCCGTACTCTGGCCTGGGATTTTAATTAGCTGAGAATAATAAATTCTTGAGCATCAGAACTGGAAAAATCCTAGCCACATTTCCTCAGCGTAAGCAAAGACAGAGATGGAAAACCCCTCACCCAGGACCTGGCACATTGTAAATCAGTAGTAAATGTTCGGGCTGCCTGTTCTCCCCTCCTGAGGAACACACTAAAAAGCTCGGTGAGTTGTGGAGGCTTTCACAGTTGGAAAATGCCTGAGGCAGGAGTGGGATTCCTGCCTTCCTGTGCATAGCCCATACTCTCCCCTTGGTGCTATTGGAGCTGGAAAGAATTAGCTGCCAGGGGTCCCGTCACACCCTCCACCAGCCAGGCATGCAACTGACTCGATTCTTCTGTTAGTTAGGGACCAGCGGAAATCAGCCAAGCACATTTGCCTTCTCTTGTGCACATCAGTTTGGTAGCCTGCGCTCCCAGGCCCCATGAGCCATGCTGTGGCTTCCGGAAGCCGCTCGTGCATTTAAAATGTGTCGAACCTCTTCTTTGCAGCAGGTGTCAGGCATAAGCAATAAACCAAATAAACACAGTCCCTAGCTTTCCAAAGTTCCTGCACAAGGATGTTTATACGAATTAATAACTCTAAAAACCGTATTTTCAAACAGTTTCGGGGACAAAGGAATGTGTATCATGTGTGATTTCCAGGTAGAAAACTGAGATTTCCGATGCTGAGGACCTCTTAGATCTGAGAGTCCTTTCCTAAAAGTCTTCTTTGGCACCCAGGCAAAGATGCAAAGGATCACAGCGTGTTAGGAATCTAGCAAACATTCATGGGCCACTCGAGTTACCCCAGATACCACACTGGCTTTCAGTAGTGCAGCTCAGAAGACAGTGCTGCCTCGGCTTACACTTCTCACAGGTGCATCGGGGAGACAGAGGAAGAGGAGGACTAGGGTTGGTGTAGGATACTGCAAAGTACGGGTGAGGGCCACTGCAGGAGAGAAGGTACCCCGAGGAGGAGGTGCTGGGACATGTGAGCGAGGCAGCCCCTTAAAGAGGGGCGCATGGATGCTCTGCGCAGAAGGCACACGAGCCACGGCCCGGAGGGAGCAGGGAACAGCGTTCAGGGAACAGTACCAGAACCATCTGGGAAGAACAAGCGGGTAAAACATTCACACCAAATCGCTGGCTCCTCGAATACATTCACCTCGATGCTTTGTTCAATCCGTAGTTCCACGGTGTGCTCGGAATTCACACCGTTCACCAGAATCGGAAGCTCGTGCCTCCTGCAGAGGAAATAGGAGAGGGGGCAGGATCACATCCTGTTGCCCACAGGTCCCAGGTTAGGGTGCAGACGCTGGGACCTGTGTGAGTTGAGCAGGAGGAAATGACCCTGGAGGTGCAGATAAAATACCTTCAGAGACCAGCGGGAGGACCGTTCTCAGCCTGGGGTCAGCGTCCTTTGGAGAAGATGCTGGGCCTTTGAAAGCTGGAGGTCATACTAAGTGCGGGCAGAGGACAAGTCTAAACAGTGGCAGAAAAGAGACACCACATGTCCACGGGAAGGAGGTGATGGCGTTTGACCTCAGCAGCGTAGGGTCATTTCTTCCCTCCACCCATCTGTCCACCCATCTCTCCACCCATCTGTCCATCTATCCATCAATCCACTCATTCACTCCTTTATTCTTCCATTCGGTAATTATCACCCAGGAGTTGGCAAATGAAGGGACATCTTTGGTTCCTCCTGGTAGTAAACAAGTGTTTGCTGCCAACACAGAATTTCCCTGTCACCCAAAGAGCCTTCTGTTGAATGCTCACTCGACAGTGCCCGTTTTTTCATCCCAATTTGAAATTCTACGGAGGAGGAGTACGGGACCCTTGAGCGCACTCAGCCAGTCAGCGCTTGGAGACGGAAGGTCAGATGGGGCAAGAGCCTAAGAGATAAGCTGCAGAAGCGTGCTGAGGCCGGAGAGCAAAGTACTTTGCTAGACCCAAGAGTTTAGAATTTAATCTCTCCATTTTCCTGGAAAAGCAGCCCTCTGTGCGGGGCAGGTTAGCGGCTGACAGCTGGAAGAGCCTGCCCTTCGGAGTGAAGACTCCTGGCTTTAGGAGCCGCTTCTCCGAGCTTCCTGCTCCTTGTCCTCAGCTCCGAGTGGAAGCTAAGAGGTCCTTCGCACTGCCCCTGCTGGAGGAGGGCAGCCCTGGAGGACAACTGTTCCCTTCTCTTGTCACACGTGGGCACTGGTTCCACAGAGGATGCCTGGGGTCAGCCAGCCAGTAAATCAGCAGTAGTGCCAGACCCTGCCCAGAAACTGCAGGTACAGGGCGAGGTGACACAGTAGCGGGCTCTCTAAGGGATCTGGGATGGGTCTGTAGCACGTGAAAACCTGGCACACAGCTCTGCCTCTTTCTCAAACGCCCCTGTGCCTGGGAATGAGTGGGTGAGGAAAACATACAGACTCCCAGGCCTGGAAGTGGCCTCTCCAGGGATGGGGAAAGGGACTCACTAGTTCCCTGGCTCACTCATGGCCAATACCCCAAGCCGGGGTGGCTGGGCAGAGCCCTCCTGAGTCCTGGTGGCTCTGCTTGCGTGGTCCTGGGCAGAGCAGCATCAGCAGACCTGGAGGTTTGTCAGCAACGCAGACCGCAGAGCGAGCGGGCCAGCTGAGTCAGGAAGTCCAGAGTGGGGTCCGGGAGATCACTGCCCAGGTCCCAGGTCCCAGGCCCCAGCGCGGACATACAGCTTCGTCCTCTCCTGGGGCACTCGGAGCCTGGCAGAGGGCGTTGGTGGAGAATGAGGCTGGTGAAACTGAGGTGGAGGTACGGAGAAGGGAAAGAAAGGAAAAAGAAAAGGAGGAGCAGCCCCAGTGCGGGGAGACCCGGTTTGGTCACTTGATCCCCTGGACCTTGCTCAGTAACAACGCCCCAGGTCCTCCACGCAAAGACTTCCCTAAGTGAAAAAGCTGGATTCCTGCTCTCAGGGTCTGTTGTGACCTTTGCCAAATGACTTTGCCTGTCTGGGTCTCCATTTTGTGAGGTGCGAAAATGAGGGCTTGAACAGCCTAGTTTCTTGGGGTTCTTCCGCTGGGGTTGTTTACTGCGCTGCTCAAAGCAACTGGAGTCCGCTCTGCCCTTGGGGGGCAAAGCCCAAGCCAGCATCTTCTCCTGTACGTCTCCGGGACCAGCATGGCTTACAGCAGAGGGGCTGGCTGTGGGCCTGGAGCAAATGACCTCCCTCCCAGAGTGCCGGAGCCTCCTGAGGCCTGCGAGGGAAATCCCAGGCCATCTGGACACGAGCCAGCTACCCTGTAGTAGGGCCGCTCCTTCCCGAGGTAGTGCTGCGTCACTGGGTGGCCTGGGGACTGCAAAGCTCCACAGCCTGCAGAGGGTGGGGGTGTGAATGGGCAAACTCAACTCAGTCCTCCTCTTTTCTTCTCCACAGGAGGTCCCCAGCGGCCAGCCAGCCTCCTGTGACCAGAGTCAGCCTGCAAGGTAGGCCGAGTCACTTGAGCCCCGCCTCCTGTGTCAGGGCTGCACTTGGCCCTCTGTCTCAGGACCGCGTGTAGAGCAGGCACATGTGTCTGCGAACCCTGACTCGGAAATACATCTCTTGGCAGCCTTTTCCTGCGGTACACTCTGCTTAGCGTGAACCCCAGTGAAAAGCGAGAGCAGGACTTTGGCCATCGTATGGCCCTGCATGCGGATGGGGGGAAGGTAGACACCCCTGTCCCTCAGCACAGCAGTGGGGGCAGGACTGTGTTAGATGCAGCATGACCTCAGAATCCAGCCCCAAAGAGCTACAGGAGGGACAACCTCAAAGCCCCCAGGTGCCCACGCTGGCCTGAGGGTCCCCCAGGTTAGGCTGGTGGTTTCCCGCTCCGCGTCCACCACAGATCCTACTGGACACTGCGTCCTTCCCGAGTATGAAGCCAAAGGTTCTGTGCCGACCGTAGTCCCTTCTCTTGGAAGTCATCCAGCTTTGTAGAACCAGCCTCTTACCTCTCAGAGCTCTGTAGCCACCTTTGATGCAGCTCTCAGCCCCCTTTAGGGACCCACGGAGCAGTACTGAACACACAGGAAACCCAAGGCGTTAAATGACCTGCCCTAAAGTGGGAACGGAGCTTTCCGCCTTGAACCTGCCCCAGGATTGTGGCAGTGAATTTCAGCAAAACGCAGCAGGAGAACAGTTAAGGTGAGCTCACACTGAGCTCCCCTAACATCTACCACGCATCAGCTCTCCCCTACTGGGGCCTGGTCACCTGCTACATTGTGACCTTAAGTATCATGGGAGTATTTATAAACTTCTAACACCGCAGAACAAAAGCAGCCCGTAGGCGGCTCACTCACGCCTGAAGTATTGATGGTATATGCTTTAAAACATATTTTTATAAGATTGGCAGCAAGAATAAAAGTGAAAGGAAGACATTAATAAAGGTGAGTTTAGTCCTGAGCTCTACGGTACAAAAGAAAAAGAAGTAAACAGTGCTCTATCTATGGACTTCAAAAACCCGGTGACTGGATGTATTATTTCCTTTAGAAGTTTTATAAAAAGAAACAAAACACAGTGTGCTAACATATCACTGGTGTTACCTCCTTGGAGATCAAAGAAGCTGGTTTTTAACTCCTTCATTTTATCAATCGGCCCACCGGCGAGGTGCTGCTGCCAGCATCTCTGTTTGCCAAATTTAGTAAAGATGTTTGTGACATCCGTTTGAATACTGAGACTGTATTTTTGGGGTAAATACTGACAAACACCAGGAGCATGGGAGATGTTTATGGTTCTGGAAATGAGCTGATTAGGAGCAGAAGCTATGGCAAAGATCATTCCCTGAATATTGGCACGAGAACCAGAGCTTGGCACCTGGAGGTTCTTTTGCTAAATTCTTTAAAACAATGGAGCAAAGAAATGACAATACCACTTAGGCAATTTGTTTTCGTCTGTCTCTGTGGCAAACTACAAAAATCCTGGCTTTTCGTTGGGAAGAGAATGCAGTGATACCAATTATTACGTAATTAGGGGTTTCAAAATCTTCTCAACATTTAACCACAGTCAGAAGAGGAAGGAGGGAACACATCCCGTGTTTTGTTCTTATTATCAGCCTGAATAAGCCATGCAGATTTTTCCTGTTATTTTAATATTTATCAGCATATGACAAAGAGGTGTGTTTAAATAGCAACTTTTTAAGAGTAACAAAAAATAAATGGCTCAGAGCGACAGCCTACAGAACCGGAGTGCTGGAATTAAAACATGACTTTTTTGTGATAATTAGATTGGGTTTCAGTTATCAGCACTAAATTGAACTTGTGTGTTTCACTTTAAATCTAACATGAAAGGGATAAGAAAGCCATGATAATTTAAACAGATTTAGCAACAATGTAGTGTATTAGCAAGCACTGACTTAGACACCTGCATCTTAGATAGAAGCCAACTGTAAAAAGTCACTTCTTCTCTTCCTCCTTCTTTCTCTTTCTCCTCCTCCTTCTTCTCTACCTTCTCCTCCTCCTTCACCCTCCTCCTCTTCCTCTAAATGAATGAAGTTCAATTCATTGTAAAGTTAATGGTCAGAAACCAAAGGTAAATTGGTACATTTGCAAATCGATCATTAACCGAAGAATCCAGCGGGGAAATCTCTCCACCTGAAACCTGCTTATTGGACTGTGAGACCACGGTAATTCTCAGCTCTCCTGGCCCCGTGAAAATTCCCCACCTTTGAGCAGGGATCTCAATATTTTTACTTGTGTAAGTGCTGTTATTGTGCCGTGGTAACCATTTAGCCTCAAGATACGAGGACCCTGGCCAGCACCTTCCCTCAGCCCTGGCGTTCAGGACGCCCTACTGTAACAGCTTTCGCGTAGTAGGAGCACAGTTAACTGACCAGCACTCCAAAAATCCCTGGGACTTTCTCTGAGGGTAAGTGCTCGTAAGATTTAAACTTAATAATGAGCTAATATTTTTACCTCTACGGCTATGAAAAATACTGTTATGTTTTTCATTTACTGTATATTAACACCAATCATTGCATTGAAATCAAAAGAGGCCTGAAGCCATTCCAGTGCTCACATGTGTTAGTGTGTTCACAGCGGATCCAGCACCTTGCGTGTGCTAGGCAGCCCTCTGCCACTGAACTGCATTACTTTTCTTTTTACTTTTCTTTTGAAGCAGGACCCTGCCAAGTTGGCCAGGCTGCCCTCAAAGTTGGGATCTTTCTCCCTCAGCCTCCAGAATAGCTGGGATGACAAAGTGCTCTACCGTGCTAGGCTCAGGTTTTGAATAAAAAGAGTTAAATATAGACAGTTGGCATTTCGTTTTGCCCCTTGGACAGGAAAGCCTGGGTGAGAGGTAATGGAGAATTTTAAACCTAAGAAAAAGACCCAAGCGGTCAGAACTCTTCCTGAAGAGTTGAAAATGTCATGCGGCCGGGTTTAACGAGGATCACAATTTCTGTCACACTTTGCTGTTTCATAAACATGAGTTCCAGGCTTTTAAACGTTGTGCTCGGGATTGAAGCAGAAAGAAAGAAAAAGAAACAATAAAAGAAACTCAAGATAGGAACATGAAGCGTGTCACCTACACATGATCAAACTGTAAAGTGAAATAATGCACGGGATTTCAGACCCCAGCTCTGCCTTCAGAAAGTCAAGGGCCAGGAAACCCAGGAGAGAAAGTCAGGGCCAGGAAACCCAGCGCGCATGCGTGTTGTCCCCGCTTCCCAGCGGGCCGACCCTTCCCTCATGCGTCTCTGCGGCTCCTTAGTGATTACAGGTAGGCGCTTAAAGGGGAATTTGCTGAGAAGACGAATTATCCAGGGAGCTCTGCCCTTACAAGACGACTGCTTCACAAAAAGATGGGAGAAATGTTGTTTTTAACAGCCAGCACCTCTGAGTTCTACGAATGTGATTTGGCTGATCATGAAATATGTCGTGTACAGTATGTGACGTTTTAACGCCAAGTTGGCGTGGAGCATGGAATGTTCTATACTAAGATTTTTATTCCAAAGTTTACCAGTAAACCTCCCCAGCAAGACCACAATCAGACTGTTCAGATGTCACTGGGTCATGGAAATGACAAGCCGTGTCACCAAAATGACTCCACAAGTGCCCCGAGACGGCCTGTTTCGGGCTGGCGTCCACGGCCTCCTTGATGTAAGGTGGTTTTCAAGGTCAGTTGCTTAGAAGAGATTTTGTGAGAAGACTGGGTTTGGGGAAATAGGACGGAAGACATAAGGCATCCCAGCAAGTCCAAAAGGAGCTTGCCTAGGTGAGAAACAGACTTAATTAAGATTCTTGCAGTGCTCCAGGGAACCCATCTCTTCTCTCGTGGATCTAGGCCAGGCTGGACGCTTTACCAGGTGATGTAACGGAAAGAAAAGCCTTGCTTCTAGGAAGCCTGCTTCTCCACGAGGCTGCTCCTGTAGATCTGCAGGGGGTGACTATTTCTATGTGGGCCGTGTTCCCACACAGACTCGGCCCAGGAAGGGCACAGGGCGCCCAGTGCGTTACCTTGGATGCTGACGGTTCAGAAAGTCAGGACACTGGTACAGGTCTCCTCTTCGCCAGAGCTTCCAGGGCCTACGCCAAGAACAGGATCTCTCTCGGGTGCATGGGTGTGAGGTCCTGAGGACAGTGATGGGCCGGAGCTGACGGTGTCCAAAGGCGAGAAATGCAGGCCAGGACGGGGGAGCCCTTGCTCGGGGTATATAGGAGGCAAGAACTGTCAGGCTGCATTCTGACCCTTACGGGCAGGGAGGAATAAAGTCCATCTTGTTACCAAAGGCTGTGGCCAGGGCCGGGAAAAATTTTTTTAAAAACAGAAAAAAAGGAAAATAAAGAAGAAAAACAGAGAGAGAGAACAGAAAAATATCATAGTATTTTCTTTAGTGTTTGGAATGCTGTAGGACCTAAATTATTGGGATAATCAGCTTAATTACCACCTTGAGAGTCCAGGCAGCTGCATACAAATAAACAAATAAATAAAATAATAAAATAAAGTAAAATAAAACCAACAAGAAAAATGCAACCAAGGAAAAGCCCCAGTAATGCTGAGAACAACTCCCCAAGTGATTGTTTGCTAAGGGTTACTTAAGTCTGTAGCAGCCCCTTCATTAAAGAAAGTGTACCCCAGATCATCAACACCAAACTGGTTATACTAATTTGTGATTATTTCATATGTGTCTGAATAGAGGGCTGGTGTAGTTGCAAAAATATTACCGAGACAGCTGAACTATGAATAGTTCAAATGCTATCCTTCGGGAAACACTGCCAAAAATCACACTCCTTTCCTTAATAAGTCAGTTTCACTAGTTCAAAATTAATTCTAAATGTAGTGTGACCGTTTCTTTGTATTAAATGTGACCCACGAGAATCAGTCTCTAATCGCTCCTGGGTTACTTCAAGAGTTGAGTTCGTTCCAAGTATATTCCAGGCCAGGTTTTTGTGCTGCTGAGAAGCACTGCCCGCCCTGCCCCCTGAAAGTTGGAATCATGCATGTTAGTAAGTATTTCAGTTATGCTATTGACGTCAATGGAGTCATTAAATAGATTGCTGGCCCTCCCAGAGGCGAATCACTGCCAGGGACCTAGATACAGACACGTTTTTTACAAAGACAACCAACAGGTTTTTGCTATAGCAGTAAGCCAGCGCAGAGGGAAAAGTTTATATTGTAGCAGACCTATCTTCAAACACAGTTTCTTTTCTTCCTTTTGCATTTTATTTCCGCCCTTTCTTTGTCTTTGTTTTTTTAGGCTCAGGAAGATACCCAGATATTGTTGCCTGACTCTCCTGTACTTGAACCAGAGAAGGGAGGTACCCCACTTTCAAAAACGAACCTCACCTTTGCTCTGGACAGCCCATCTTGGTGTTTATTTGGTTGCATAAACGATCCAGGCAAATTGCTATTGTCTGCCAGGAAGGTTGTGTTTGATATATAGCTCCCTGAATAAACAGTTTCCTCCAAACACACACACACACACACATGCAATTTGTCCTTTTGGCCGCCTCTGCACCGCTCCAAGCTGCAGCCCCTCCTGTATGAATCGACCTTTATGCACTAGTTCTGCGGCACCAGGCACCAAGCTCTGTAGCTAGGCGTGGAGGAGGAGGCTGGGAAGAAAGAGTCGCTTCTCCCGGCTGCTTCCTCCGCAGCACCCCCTCCTGCAGGAGGCTGTCCACGTGCCGCGTCCTCCCAGACCCCAGCTGGCGCCTGCCTCAAGCCTGGTCATGCAGCTCCCTGGCGAGTTGCGTTGGAGAGAGTCCTTCAGGAACCAGCTGCCTTGCTCTGGGACATTCTTGACAGCTCTGTTTACCTGGGCAGCTTCAGGAGTCGTACCTGAAAATTCAGCCCACACCTGGACTCTGCCATCTCCCGGGGCAAAGCCAGGAGCCTTGTTAGCAGATGCTGCAAATGTGGCTGTAGAATGGCCCCCCGTGGTTCATACCTTCCCCTCCCCTCGCTGGGTGACCCCCCTTACTTGTCACGAGGCACGATTGTCAATGCCAGGCATCTGCGCACCTAGATAACCCTTTTTGGTTCATCCAGACACCCAGATCCTTCGCCTCACTTCCTCCTTCTCCATCTCTGGCTTTGAGCAGCAACACTGCCGTCTTCCCTGTGTGCCTTCGTCACCTACCGCGACCAATTCCTGCAGTCTCTTTTCGACACATCCCTCCTTCAACCTCACCACCAGGCCACTTCTCCTGGGGTTCAGTCATCTTGTACCGAAACCACACGGGCTCCCCCCACCTTGCTTCGGTGCTCAGTCTTTCCCCAACCCACTCCAGTGTCCACTCTGTTCTAGAGTTACTCTTCTAAACCCAGTTCTGGTCATGGTGCGATATTTGGTTATCCTTAGCCTTCAAGATAAGATCCAAACTTCTCTCCAGGACTGCAGAAAGCCTCTGATTTTGCTCCTATTCCTTCCGCTCTTTGCCTCCTAAAGCACAGCGCCAGGCTGGGCACCCTGAAGGTACCACCCTTGGGCTAGACCAGACTCTCCTGCCTTCCTGACTTTTCCCATGGTGTCCCTCTCCCCAGCTGCCCTTTCCTGAGAATATCGTTTGTGCGCTATGTTCGGGGATTGTCTGGTATGGACACTGTGAACAAGTCCTTTGTGTTCTCTGATTTTTGGATGCTGGAGCCAGGATTAACACGCTCTGCTTCCAGGCCCCTGGCAGAGTCTACACACAGAACTCTCAGCCCCTGCACCCGTTCCCAACTGGAAGCAGTGGTCATCCCTCCAGACAGCTCACCGGCCATCTTTGGGATGTGACTCGTCCCAGATTACTCTAAATGATTGTCTCAAAACCTCCACCTCTGCCCTTTTCACCCAGCATTGCAATTATTTAGCTAATTTTTCCCTTCTAAGTCAAGATCATCCCAATTCCAAATACTAACCATTTTTGTAGTCCCTATGTGTAGCACAAAAACATAACAGATACCCAGTAAATGTTCACGGAGTTAGCAAGTTCACGCGTGAATGCCCATGGCTTAATCTAAAAGCACTGGAAAGGGTCGGAGGCTCACATCTGGCTTTGTTTGGGCTTGCCTAAATACCTTCCAGCTCAGGGTATGTACATGGGGCTGGCATCCTTGGCCCACTGGGACTGCATGTGACTTTCAGGGCACTTGAAGTAAATCTTTATTGCCTGTCACTTCAGCAAGAGATGGACAATGTTAAAAGAAATAGAAGAAAACAAATGATGTCTTGTTGATTATCCTGTGCTAGGGATGGTGAAACTTTTAGAGACTGAATGCCTGTCTTGGTTACTTTCTCTCATTGCTGAGACAAAATATTCAACACCCAAAACGAAGGAGGGAAAGTTTATTTTGCTCCCTGTTTGTGGAGGTTTCAGGGTGTCATGGCACAGGGGCAACACTTCAAGGCAGCAGCCAGTAAAAGCAGCCAGAGCAAAAGTGGGGAGAACAAGCTTCTTCTCTCTTAGTTTGTAAGCAGGCTACTCCCTCCCTCCTTGGGAGTAGCTTTCACACCATCTGCATGCCCTCATGGACTGAGGATGTTACAAAGTAAGGACCCTGACCTGCTACTGAACCACTTAATTAAATTTCTAAACTTCTCAACTTGATACAATGTATCAACCATAACAATGCCCAAATTGCAATCAAGACCCAATTAATTGTCTTGAAGTGCCAACAGTGCAATTAAAGCTGAATACTGACCAGCCAGGTGAATGCTTGATGGAGTCACGGCTCATGATGTCATCACCAGGCTGCCTCTCAAATTCCAGCTCCACTATGAGTGACCTTGGAATAAATTGTTTAACCTTTCTGCGTCTCAATCCCCTTATCTTCAGTACTGGGATAGAAAATGTCCATGTCTCATATGTTCATTGAAAGGGTTAAAAATATTCAGTTGAAAGGTTAAAAATGTAATTAGTCTTGTAGAACGCGCCTTTCTCAGCATCCAGCATGCAGCAGGTGGTTAATGTCGGTCGCTGAGAGCCCAGGTTTTCTGGTATCAGTCAGGAACCAAAACAGAAAGCCAGCTTAGATCTCTCTAAAAGGTTCCCACTCACTTCCCTGCCACGGTAGTTTGGTTGTCAGCCCTCATCTTCAGCTTTGCTTTTTTTTTTGGTGCCAGGGATCAAACTCACGACCTCGTGTTGGCCAAGCAGGCACTTACACTGCTGAGCTAAACCCCCGGCCTTCAGCTTTGCTTTTGATGGTTTCAGTTACCCTCAGTTAACCCAGGTCTGAAAAATCTTCAATTGAAAAGTCCAGAAAACAAAAACCAATATGTTTTAAACTATCCGCCCTTGTGAGTAATGTGACAAGAGCACCATCTTGCTCTTTCCTGCCTGGCATGGGAGTCACCTTACCCAGCACATGCCTGCTGTCGACTCCACCTGCCCATCGGCGGCCTCGTAAACATCTTGGTCATCGGGTTGGCTATTTAGTGTGATTGCAGTGCTTGTGTGGAAGTCACCTTTATTTCATATAATAATCACCCTATTTTATTGTTAGCTGTTGTGCCCTTTACTGTGTCTAGTTTATGAGTTGAATTTTATGATAGTTATGTATATACAGGTAAAAGCATAACATATATACACACATTCAGTACTATCTGTGATTTCAGACCCTGCTGGGGGTCTTGGAATGTACCCTACACAGAGAAGTGGGCACCACTGCGTGATCTAAAAGGAAGTCCCTCTTTGAAGCTGAAGATCTTTCCCCCTGCAACTGTAAAAATCTGTCTCTATGGAAATAGATTGGAAGCTGATGGCAGATTCTCTCAGACACACAATGGGAAGCTAGGCAGACAAGAGGCAGGATAGTGTCTATGCCTGGCTGCTTCTCTCAAAAGCAGAGTGCAGAGACATATGCCGAGTTATTAGGATTCTGAGAAGCCAGACCTCAGCTAACTGAGAGCTTTCCCTTGCCTAAATGTATTGGGGGGTGGGGGGTCTCCTTGTAAGACAGCGTGATTACAGCTGCGTGGAGCACTCCAGCTGTCCCGGAATCCAGCCTTTGGGGTACACCTACACAGGGACGGCACTCAGGCAGACAGCTCAGCAGGGAGCAGAAGGTGGTGCGATGCTGCCTCTGCAGACAAGATGATTCCAACTGGCAGAGCCCGGCACGGAGCGGACTATGACTCCTGCAAAGACGTCAGGCCCTCTCCGGTTACTGCTGACAGGGAAAGCCCCGTGCACGGAGGAGGAGGCTGGGACTGGTCCAGAGCAGGATGGATAGAGAAGTCTGCTAGGAGGAAAAGGAGGAAGCAAGGGGGTGAGCTCAGTTCCTTTTCTGCCCCCGATGCCAGTGGGGAAAGAGTGGACTCAGCTTGCTTGCGTCGGTCCAGGCCCTGGCCAGCACTTGCTGGAGTGAGCTCCAGAGCTGTTCTCGGAAGCCAGGAGCATTTCAGGGAACAGTCTTTCACACAAGAGAAGAGAAACAAAGCAGGGACTGTCCCCTCGAAACAGAGAGCAGCAACAGAACTGACTGGGCATTCGTTTATTGTCTTCACTTCCTCCAGGCCAGAGCTGTTGACAAAGACCAAAAGTAAGCCCTTGCAGTTTGGCATCGCTGCCGTCTGCTCTTTGGCTGTGTCCGTGGAGTGAGCTGGGGCCGTGGCGAGGGTCCCAGACCTCTGTTCCTGGGCAGGCAGCCAGGTCAGGTACCACGGGCTTTCTCTCTGCCCCCCAACTCCAACTTTGCCCTTGAAACCACCAGGGTCTCATCTGGCAGCAGAGAGAGCTCAGTGACAGAGGTGATTCCCAAAGCTCTAAGAGGGGACCTCCCAGTAAACTGGTTTGCAGACATTATTGGTCCTAGACTGCAAATCCGAAAAAGGAGGCTCGGGGAGTATCTGCGACTCACCCGAGACGGCACTGCTAGCAAATGAGGGAGCCCGAGCCAAACCTAGATTTGTGTTTCTTGAAAACCCTCGCTCTTTCTTCTGGGTCCTAGACCACATCTTGGGTGTTACAGTTTACAAGAGGGACAGGGAGAATGTCACAACAGGAGAGCAAACGAAGTCCACTGACCATCAGCAGCCTTCACGGTCCCTATGTAAGAGACAGGTACTTTTTTTAGGTACGCTGCCCCTGCCGCTTTTAGTCTAAGTAAACCGATGTGCAGGTCTTTGGCGTAGCGTCTCTCATCTGGCTCTATGGCTCATGCAGTCTTTCATTTATGAGTCGCTTATTAAGTGCTCGCTGTATACAAGGCACTGTGGCAGACACTGAGTGCGCAGTCATGAAGGACATGCTCTAGCACCTCCTCCCAAGGGGCCCAGCCCGGGAACCCTGAGTCACCCACCTGATGGTTCTGATGAAGGCTGTCACAGAGCATCCACCAAAGGGTCCAGGCTGCCTTCACCTCACTTGTCCACCTGTAAACCTAGGGAGAATTCCGGTACTTACCATTTAGGTTGTGGTAACATTTTTGTGAGTTATTACATGTGAAAAATTTCCCATCCTCCCTGACCCCCAGTATTATTTAATGTTTGCTCTAATGATTCTTGTCGTGCATTGCGGTAGAGACTAAAGACAAGACAAGTAAGTAGATAACCTTGAACTTGAGACCTGAGCACCCTTGGAAGGCTGAGAGGGGTGGATGGCTCCCAGGAGACTAACCAGCACCTCAGGGGTGCTCAGCCCAAGCCGGAGTTGCTAGGACAACACTGAGGGGTGAGACCAGGAGGCTGGGGGAGGTCGAGTGGGGCGAAACCTTGTAGATCATGGCTGAGGACTACAATGCATTACAAATTTAGTTGAGAGCCATTAAAATATGTTGAGCAATAAATTGCGTGATCTGATTTGAATTTAAATAGAGAGCTTCTCTCTGGGTCCCCAGTCTGTTACTGGCACCCACCAAGTGAGCCTTAACTTCCCATTCCAATGGTCAACTCCTGCTCCTCTGTCCGCTTCCCGAGTAGTGGACAGGCTCTGGACTCCACTGCCTGGGTTGCAGCCCAGTTCTATTCCTTGCTTTCTCTAGGATTGCAGGCAAATCATTTGACTCCTCTGGGCCTTGGTTTTCTTATCCATGCCACAGGGACAGCAGAGCCTGCTGCCCTGAATGGACGGGACCAATGGTAGTTAACTGTGTGTAAAGTATCTGGAAGAGCAGGCAGCCCGCGGAAAGCACTAAACAGATGCCAGTGCTTTTAGTGCCTTTTTATTGCCTGTCTTCTTGTCCCTCTGCACCTTCGGCCTGTGTGCTTAGGGCTGGCACAGAGCAGGTGCTGAGATTAAAATTGCTTAAGAAAGAATGAGCAAGGAAGGAGACGCTGGCAGGCGAGAGGAGAGAGGCCTCCGTCCTGGGCACAGAAACGGCTTCCTCGGGTCAGAGTGCATCCTGACGAGCAGGCGTTTACCTCCGGGGAGGAGACCCCGAATGGCTCTGTGGCTGCCTGGCTGCGTCTGCTTTGGGAACTTGAAACAGTGTCCTGGGGACAAAAATTTGGTTTCCAAGGCCCGATGTCAATCAGGAGCGCGATCTGTACAGACAGAGACTGAGCTTGTGAAAGGGCTTTCATCCTCGAGGCCAGCAGGGCCGCTTCTGCTGAGGGCAAAGGTAGACCTGAGCCTCGGGACGCTCCGTGCACTGCCTTCCTAAAGCCACAGTCACCCAGGAGCCGGCCTCCCGTAGGGAACGGCACCCGCGTGGGACTGCCTGTTCATCGCTATGTGGCTCACATGGCCTGGGGACCAAGGCCAGTGCGAGCAGGGAACTCACAGCAGCAGGTGCCCCAGCCCTGGGGGAGGCGCGCCTGGGTCTGCAGCTCCGGGGCGTGCAGGGTTTGAGGGCCAACAGCGCCTTCATTTCTTCTGGGGGCCTCGGCCTTGACAGACAGCCGTCTCCCCAGGCCTTGATGGTGTGGCTCTGTGTGTGTGTCTGTGTGTGTGTGTGTGTGTACACGCGTGTGTGCACGTGGACGCGTAAACACGGGTGCCTTCCTGAGCAATGGTTTGTACTCTTACCCCAGGGGAAAATAAGGGCTGTTTCGCGTTTTTTGTCAACACAGTGGGTCTCTATTCTTACCGACCTGTCCTCTGTTCTCGGGTTAGCACTTATTTCTCAAACCTGAGGTTGCTCTTGTAAATAAAACCCAGACTCTGGTCTCTAATGGGCACCACACGGAACTGAGGAACGAGGTGGGTAAAGGTAAGGGGCAGAGCCAGTGGAACACTTGGGTTACAGATTGAGCCCTGGTCACAGCGTGGGTACGGTTGGGATCAGTGAGACAGCAGACACACTGATGCTGTGACACACACGGCACTTGTTCTTTTCTAGATAATCTCAGGTTTGCTCTCATGACACTCAACTGACTAGACTAGGCCCACCAAGACCACTGAGGGGCATCATCTACTTTAACTTAGGTCCTTCCATTCAGATGTTAACCATACCTACAACGTACTCGCCAACACCTAGGGGCACTCTAGTGACTAATTAACTGGGTGTGCAGCCTAGCCACCCTGAACAAAAGCCTTGCTCTGGGAGGCAGACTGAAACAGATAAAATACACACAATCCAGGAAAGTGAAAATGTGTACACACCTCCTAACCGAGACTTGACTGCATATAGGAGTGTTCTGAAACTTGGCACGGTGGTGTGTACCCCCAACCCCAGAACTCCAGGAGGCTGAGGCAGAACAGCTGTAAATTCGAATCCCATATGGGCAACTCAGTGACCCAGTGAGACCCTGTCCCAGAACTAAACATAAAGACTGCAGACGCAGCCCATGGTGAAGTGTGCGGGTCCAGTTCCCAGTATCACACACACACACACACACACACACACACACACACACACGGAGTTGCTTTGCAAACTGCAGGACCCTTTGAGGGACCTGAAGCACAGGGACTTCCGACTGTGCCCGCTGGCCAGTGCCCGGCAGGACGCCCCTGCTAAGTGCTGGGGGCAGCACCCGCTTCCCCGTCTTCCCGCTGTTTGCTCTGGGGAGGGGTGGTTAGGGGAAAAGCCGCTCTTGGCATTCTGCTCTGAGGCAATGCTAACTGGTGCGTGGCCGCGCTCCAAGCTCACCACTTATACTCCCTCAAACTCAGGTGAGACAGGTGGTCTTTCAAGGGCTAGTTCTGGCTGGCTGTGACTCGGGCTGTGAACAGGAGAGAGGGATCCTCTCCATGCATGCCCCTGGTTTCCAGTGTGGGGTTGGACACATCCCTACCCTCTTAGAAAGCGTCGGTCCAACTCCTCAGGTCACCCTGAGAATTTTTTCTCCTCAGATCTAAACATGAGAAAGTCCCAGTCAATCGCCTTTCAACCCCTCAGTCTCGGGTTCCATTCACCGCTGCCTTCTAAGCCTCTGACCTCAGCCCTCGGCTCCCGCGTGTCCAGCAAAGCTTTGGACCCTGAGCCCTGACTCCTGTGCCTGCCTCTCTTCTGCACCACCCTAGACTAAAGAACCTGGTGGGCAAAAGAACAGAACCAGCAGGTGTTGTCCGGAAAAAGCTGGGTGATGGGAACCGCGGGTGTGAACCTCACACTGAGAGGTGTGGGACCCTGTGGTCCTCACCCGCAATGCTCCTCCCATTTCTCTTTTGGTAAACAACCCTCCTCAGCCAGTGCCACGCTGAACCTCTTTTCCTGCGGAGGTGGAAGTGCTCCTCTGCTGCTGTCTGAGCGTGCTGGTCGGGTTGTCTGCTCTCTGCTCCTCCGCTTTCTGTAGAGCGGATGGATTCCCGCATGCAAGCAAGTTGGAGATTCTCCCTGCACTATGGTCTTATAGCACAGGATTGTGGTTTGATAAATCAGTTTTGGGTCCACGCTGACCCGGAAGTGTTTGGCTTGTTTCCAAAGAGTTTCCCATACAAGGCAAGGAGGAGGTGTCGGCATGGTGCAAACCAAGGACTAGATCGGCTCTTGGGCACCCTGCAAAGGGCACCTTTGGGGATCTCCAGCAGCCCCTTATGAAGTCAGTATTATGCTCCCAATGTTTGAAACCACTAAAGCTGAGCCTCTCTGAGGGTTACCAGTGAAAAGCAGTTGGTGGCAGAGCTGGGGTGAACTCAGGCTCCTGTTGGGCCCCGTGCCTGCCCTCACCCCGTCCTCTGTGTTAGGAGATAAGGAAGAGAGACGCTCAGAGGCAATGTCCTGCAGATCTGAGCCACGCAGTGAGGTTTCATCTGCTCTTCCAGTGGCTCAGCTGCTTCTGACCACACCCACGGGCTCTAAGCTCTGTTTACCCCCACATTTTTTCCAGATTCTAAAACTGAAGAGAATGTATGCGAAAGTATCTATCAAGCTCTTGTGTCCTCTTGGTGGAATCACTGAGCCAATGGGGGGGTGATCATGTCCTCTTCTCTTCCAGGAGTGGGGTTCAGCGTGGGCCGTCCCAGCAGGGGAAGGCACAGGGGAGGGTCTGCAGGGCGGCAGGGCACTGCTCACCAAGGGGAACCCCTCGTGGAGCCCAACACACAGGAAAGCTAGCTCACAGATCTGTAGTGAAGCGGGCGTGTCTTGCTGGGCCTCCCAGAGGCAGCTGTCCAATTCTACGCTGTCTCTCCGGAAAGTCCCATTTTGAATAGTTTGCTTTGCTCACCTTCCCCACCTTATGTAAAACTCTGTGACTTCAATGCAAGAGCACTGGGCTGGAACTCTGGAAACCTACAGTTTAGGACTTGTACCAACTGGGGGTGCATGACCTGAGGTCAAACCCTTCAACCTACCCAGGCCGCGTCATCTCTATTTTGAGTTATTCTGAGTCCTGAGTCTAGAATCCAATCTTCCAGAGCCCTCAAACTGCTAAAATGAACCCCGTCCCAGGAAGAGTGGCATGCAGGTGTCGTGAAGGAGAATTCTCTGGGAACTGGGTGTCCGGAGCCCAAGTCCAGGTCTCCCTGGTCCAGCTCCGAGCCTCGACCTCCTCCCCCACTTCCCTGACACCGGGGAAGGGGCTCAGTGCATCTTCCCTGCTTTCCCCATCCTGTCCCTCTCAGCCCTGCGGCTGGCACGGCTGAAGGGCAGACATTCAGTGACATGAAAGGGACAGGGTTCCTCACGTGAGCCCAGAAACATTTTCCTGGGTGGACTGGAGCCAGGCTGCCTGGGTTTAGACTCTGATCTACTGCTCCTCAGGCTGATTACCTCCTGATTTGGCTGTGCACTTCATGCTTCCTTCGTTTGCCTTTTCTTCATCATCAAACCCGTCCTCTTGGAGCGGCTCTGAGAATCGAGTCAGTTATTTCATGAAAGACGCCTCCCACAGTGTCTGGCCCAGCGGCGTCCTGATGTCACCCCTGCGCCGTCACAGCTGCAGCTTGGTGCATCAGTAGCCCCCCTTGGGCCAGGAGTCTTGGAAGGTTAAAGTGGGTCTTGTTCACTGCCACTTCGTAAGAGTTTGTTGCCTCCAGCTGTCTACAGATGTGTGCAGTTCTTCCGCTGTATGCAAAGGCCCTGCTAGATCCTTGGTTATAAAAAGATCCAAACTTCTCACAACTTGCTTAGGAAAAGTGACTGCTTCCTAGAGCCTGCATCCGTGCAGGTAGAATCAAGTTCTCTTTATTCTACCCCTGAGCACCCATTCCCTTCCTTCCTTCTCTCCTTCTTTCTTCCGTTCCTTCCTTTCTTCCCTCTTTCTTTCCTTGTGACTTTTGTTTAGAAAAGAAGAAGGAGGGAAATACTCCATGTATAAACTTACTAATTTGATCAGACAAGCTAGGCTAGAGGGGTGGGCTTCGTAGTATGCTGATGGGGAAAAACCTTTGTTAGAACCGTGGGTTCAGAAAAAAGCATACAGCCTATTTTAATAGGTTTCCTATGGAGAGAGAGAGAGAGAAAGAGAGAGAGAGAGAGAGAGAGAGACTCGTTTTGACTGGCCCTCTGGTTCACAGTCCAGTCCCTCTGAAAGCCCCAGAGTCCCCCAGAGGACGTGAGTCAGGCTTGGTGCTGGTAATGCAGGCACAGACCTGAGCACGACATAGTTTCTTCCCCAGGGGAGGTCACACTCTTGTGGGACAAACTACTACGCAAACTGGTGTATAACACAGCGTGATAAGAGTTTGTCAGAAGCATGAATAAGCCTCCCTGGCAGCCGAGCATAAGGAAGGTGGTTAGAAGTAGGATCCTACTGTAGGCACAAATAACACCCTGCTGAGCTGTACCTTGGAGACTAATACATTAGCTCTTACGGAATTTTAAGTATTGGTATTTCCCGTACCTGGATCAATCCATCCACGGCAGAGCTTTGCAGTCCTTTCAGGTTAAATCAGCTCGCTACTGAGCGCCTCCACAAGCCAGCGAGCCATTAGGAGACTGCAGGTGATGCTGACGAGGGTCATTAAGACAACAGAAGTGTGACACTTCAATTTGAGCTCTGCCTTAAGGGACAAGCAAAGTGGGAAAGAGCGTTCCAGAAAGTGAAGTGAAGACAAAGGTCCAGAGGGCAGAAGAGTCGGTTGTTGTTGGAGTAAAAGTCACCCTCAGACCTCCGCAAAGACAGAAGTGGGAGAAAGGATGTGGTGGGGGTTGGATAACAAACATGTGTGGGAAGAGAAGCCAGAGGGCTTTGTGTACCAAGCTCACAGGCTGGGACTTCACTTCATGTACGGGGAGGAGTCTCTGATATTTGCTCAGCAGGGGACTACATGACCAGAGCTCTGTGCCCGGGTTGGGTAAAGTCACACTGGGGACAGGGACAGCAAACAGCAGGAGGCTTAGAGTCAGGGGACACCGGAGGGAGGGAAGGCTCCCAGCCCACCCATCGGTTTCTGTTACTTCCCGAGCCTTAGCTTCTCAGCTGTGCCGTACCCCAAGGTGACCCTCCCTAGGTGACCCTCCCTAGGTGACCCTCCCTAGGTCCTCCCTAAGAACAGCAGAACAGCTATGAGGAGCTGCACTGCTTGTTACTCTGCAGGAGCATTGTTCTGGGCCATTCCCTTGTAACATATGTGTCTAACACAGCTTGAGAACCCTTGAGTTAAACATGTATGTATCCTTCCCCCTGCCAGTTCACTGTCCAGCTGCCTCCAAGAAAACCGAAGACAACAGGTTATGAGCATCATTAGTTCTAGTAGCCAAAATATTACCACCTAACTGTCCAGTGGCTGGACAAAAGGTCACACCTCTGCAATAAATCACTATTAGCCACAAGAAACAAAGGAGAGGATGGGAGGAACTCAGGCTGCCCCACACAAGCACCCAGATACGGGATACCCCAGATATCTCTGTGTGATTCTCTCTATATGAAATATCCTAAAAGGACAGCTATGGTTTGCTTGTTGTTTGGGAAGGAAGCAGAGGGCAGGGAACACGAGAGGTACCAGGGGATACTGTCAGGGTGATACAATAGTACAATAGCTAGAGGATGGAAGTGGCCTCCACGCCCACTCACGGATGGAAGGGTAGAGAGCATGCCCCATCCATGTGCCATGGAGAACTTCTCCGCTGGAACGAACGATCCATATATATCTCCCCACTCTAAGGGATGCGTGTGATTACTATGCATTGCAAGTATGGACCTGTGAAAAAAGAAAAAGCATCCCAGTGATAAAGATCTCTCTAAGGTGATTGACAGTGAGGGTCGCCCTGGGAATAAATCTGCTAAAATCCAAGGAAGAGGTAACGTGGGCGGCATGTAAAGCCACGCAACAGGAGTGGGTGGAGTGGAGGGTGAGGAGAGGCAGCCAGAGGCTGCTCGGTGGTCCCGGGAACCGGTCCAGAGCGAGAACGTAAGTGATGCTGCCACTCGGCTGCTGCCCCGGGGACGGCCGGCCAAGGCCCTCCTTCCCAGCCCTCCTTCCCGTCCGCAAACAGTGCTGCTCACGCTTTCCCAGCATCTTCAGGCTGTAAAACCAAATCCAACAACCCAAGCCAGCCAGCAGGTTAGGTAAACACGAGCTGCGTAAACAGATGGGTCCCCCACCTTGGCCCCTGGGGCTTGAGGGAGGCCACCCGCTCCGGGGCACTGAGATCTGCAGTGCTTTTCTCTTCCTGTGTAACCTGTGGGAACAGTTTGCTCTGGGTTATGGACTGAAACTTTGAGGAACTGAACTTTTCATGAGTTTTGAGGATGTTCTTCCAGCCCGAGTCCCACGGTGAGGGACAGTTCCGAGTCACAGATGAGGGAGGGACCCCCACGCTTCGCTGTGGTTTTAGGGCACTGCTAACCCTTAGCATTGCCACAGTTTGGGAGAGGCAGGAAAAAGTGACTTCCGGGGTTTTTTCCTGCATTGCATTTGGTGATGCGTCTGCCACATTGTGAAACTGTATTATTAATAAACCTACATTTCCCAAAGCAAACAAGGCGATGTGGCCAGCGGCACTGTTTGCTGTGTCCCCATGTGAGGTGGCTTTTCAGCCTCAGCCTCTCACGTGGAGGCCCTGGTGCTTCCCATTGCCCTGGTGAAAAAAGAAAAAAAAACTCGAGCCTTCCGAGTTGGCCTGTTTTGGCCACACACACGGCGGGCAATTTGTGGTCTCCGCGTCAGGACTGCCTGTTCCGGAGGGTTTGGTAGCCAGTGAAGGGGTGGCCAGGCTCTGCAGGCAGGACAGCCTTGAGCCTGGAAGTGCCCGCATGGGGAGGAGAAGCCTGACAGTCCCTTGGTTTTACGACATCCAGGCTTTGAGTCACTCACGTCTCCGAGGAGCCAGGAGAGGCTGGCGTGCCTCTGCCGTGGTGCTACGTGCGCAAGCTTGAGGAGGCTGGGAGAGATCGTCAGTGGAGCCAAACTAACTCTGCCAACGTAGTCTGTGGCCGCAAGCGAGTGCCCGGTCAGCCCTGACCCCAGACACCCTCCTCGGGGGTGCGTGACAGCAGCCCAGGCTCTGTGACTGTTCCACGGCGGGCCGGGTCTGCAGCGATCACAGAGCGAGCAAGTGAGGGTGGTACTGAAACACGATACACTTGCCTTTTCAGGACAGTAGAAGTGGCAAGCGGTGGCCTTTGAGTCCCTGGAGACTTTTAGAGCCTCCCACCCCCACCACTGGCAAGGTGAGTCTGTCTCTGGACCCAAACGATTTGATTTAACACTCTGAGAAGGGATAGCGGAGAGGCCGTGAGATTCGGTGTCAGAAATTTCTGCGTGGAAGCCACGTGGCTGCGAGTTACGGGGACCGAGAGCTCCGGGGTGGTAGCTCAGAAGCGGCATGGTTAGATGTGGAGCCCAGCAATCGTGGTCTAAGCCCAGCAAACAGCCGCAGTGTCCACATTGCCCTTTGTGAATGAGGAGTGGCCACACCTCTACGCAGCCATCGAGTGGTGGCCGGGGTCCATGGAGGAGGATAAGGACCCTGGATCTTCCTTGCCTGGGTCCTAATTCTAGCCTGTCCTTTAGCAGCTCTGTGATTTAAGCAAGTAACGTATCCTTTCCTGAAATTCTCAAAAGATCAAATTAGGACAGTGCTCCTTTTTACTGGTTGGGTTTTTTTTTTAATGAGAATTAAGTGAGTAAATATTTGTGTATTTCTCAGACTAGGGCTGGGCACATAGCACATTCTCTGTACACATGAATCTGTCAAATAAAAATAAGCAAAATACTGGCTCACGTGGCAACGCATGAGGGTTAATATTCCAAAAGGCCCAGCATGCCCTGTTGCAAAGATGCTAATGCATGTGAAAAGTTTCCTGTCTGTCTCCACCCTCTGAACCAGGGCCTGGCTCATAATAAATGGGGATCCTGTGGGCTGGGTGTTCGGGAATGGGCTTTGTCAAGGGTCAAGAAATCAGATTGGACTTGGGCAGGAGCAGGAAGCTCACGGAGGAGGCGGAGAACCAAAAAGCTAGAAGAAGGAAGGATGAAGTCATGGCCACAGGTTCCCCTCCCAGGAGCTGGCCACAGACTCTGGGAGAATAATTTGTTAGGGTCCAGCTTTTTAAGTGGGTTTGGCCAAAGCTCTGCTTTAGTTCCACGGTTTCAGTGGCTCAGGGTAACCCTTCGATGGCTGCCGAGCACTTCGATTTTCTGCTCATTTGTTGCGAAAGTGTTCCGGTGGGCTCCGGGTATTCTGTTAGGTTGTGGTGGATTCAGTCCGTGGTCGGCTCATTCCAAAGGAGGAAGGGCAGGACGGGAGGGCGGGAGGGGCTGGCGGAGCACTGCGGCTTCTGTTGTGGTGGCCAGGAAGCAAGAGAGAGGGGACGAGCTGGGGAGGGAGATGAGCACTTCCAGGACACACTCGCAGCATCCAGTGTCCAGGTAACCCATCTCCTAACAGCTGCTGCTGGACAGAGTCACTCACGATGAGCGCACTGGCGCTTCTCTACCTAAATCAGAAGTGCTGTAAGAGGTTACAGCAACGGAGCACAATCGGAGACGAAGAAGAGCTAGTTAGACGGGAAAATGCGAGGTCTGTCTAAGGAAGTACGTTTCCACTGAGGCTAGAAAGTCAAGAATCAAGAAGGAGAAGGCGAGGGTCTGTTCCAGCAGAGAGGAATAGCGCACAAAGGTGGTATATTCAAGAGAGAGGGCTGCCTTGGAGTCAGCTGGGAGTGGGTGATAGTGAAGTTGACGGGTAGGGACCAGAGCTGGTAGGGTCCTAAAGGCTATGGTAAGCAGTTTGGGTTTTATGAAAACAAACAAGAAGCCACGATTTAAAAAAAAAAAATGGTGAGGTGTAACGTTTCCCCTTTTGTTAACGCACATTCGCACTTCAGTGTATGTACTTAAGTGGAACTGGCGACAAAAAGGAGAAGTGAGGGAAATCCCGAAGAGGTGGGACTTGCAGTGCGCTTCACTGGAGATGAGAAATCAGAAACCTAAGTGCCTCTGACACCAAATGCAGCAGATTTGCAGAAGATTCGTACCAGCAATTGTACCCCGGTGGCTTGGCTTCGTCAGTGCTTAATCTGGCGACAGAGATCATTTCCAGGGGTTGCGGTGATAATCAGGGGCCCCTGCACCCCCGATTAGCATCCTTGCTCCGTGAGGACTTACAGAAGCCACTTGGGAGATGTGGATGTGGGGATCTTCCACCCTGATGCTATTCTCGCTCAAGGTGACCACAGAAGGTGCCCAAGACTTCCAGGGAATGCTGGACACCGGCCGGCTGAGTTTGGGCCTTGTACCTCAGGGGCCCACTGGGGAGGCTGTGTCCCCATCAGCTCCCTAGGCAGCCAGGTTTCTCTCCGTTTCGAGGGTTTGTCCCTTGCCCACGAGCTCACCGCTGCCGATCCCAGCTGCGAGGCCGCACAGGTGAAGAAGGGTCTGTGATCGTCCCCCGACCCCTGACACTTTGGCCAGCAGCGCAGAGCCAGCGTGCGCTCAGCACCTGTGCTGTAGGAGGACCTGGGCTGAGGGTTCATCGTCTCCACGTCACAAGGGTGACAGCGTGGAGGTCAGGGAGGTGAGGAACGCTTTCCAAAATCAGCAAGCTAAGAAGTGGAGAAGCCGGGGTAGAAACCGACGTAACTACAGGACCCAGGGTTTTGGTTTTGGCCCTACTGGGAATTGAACTCTGGGCCTTTGCACTAAGCCACATCCTCAGACCTATTTATTTTAAATTTTATTCAATTTGACTTACACTTTCATTAATTACTGGTATCAAAACAGTTTTACTTTCTGCTGTGTTTCATTGCAAGCCTTTGAGATATGCAGTAAGGCAACATTAAGCTTTTTTTAAATTTTAAAAGCAAAACAAAAGAATAAAAACGATGACACAGAATTTCCAAACAAAATAATAGGAAATTAACACAAGTTAATATATTGCATATTGTTATCTTCAAAGTAGTTGTTCAGATTACAAGATTTAGGGATTTAAAAAAATGATCACTGGTACAATTTAGGTACCAGCAACCATCACACCTCATAGGGACTTTGTACTTGGACATAATATACATTCGCTTGTCTTTTTTTTTTCCTCCCATTGCCCTCCCCTCCTTTTAACCCTCTTTCCTCTCCTTATTTACAAAGCTTTGTTTCCTTTTTATCTTTCTTTCCTCATTTTTTCTTTTCCCTTCCTTCCTTTCCTCCTCCCCTTCCCTAGTTCCTCTTTCCTTTTGAACAATTTCTTCTCATTTCACAATATCTCTTGTATAATTTGGTTCTTATTTACACTTTCAGTTTCTCACACGAGTGAGACAATGCAATGTTTACATGTCTGGTTTATTTCCTTTAGGAGTACGATCTCAAGGTCTATCCATTTAGCGATAGATGTCTGAAGTTTATCCTTCTTTACGGCAGAGTAACACTCCATTATATTTTTTTAAAAATGCCCACATCTTTTTTTATCCATTTATCACATCATTCCAGCGATGCCAATTAAAACAACACTGAGATTTCATGTCACTCCAGGAAGAATGGCTAGTATCAAAAAAGTCGACCGATAACAAATGTTGGTGATGTGGGGAAAGGGAACACTTCTCCACTGTTGGTGGGAGTGTAGACTGGTGCAATTGTCTACACTGTGAAAATCAGTGCAGATATTTCTCAAAAAAAACCTAAGGCTAGCAGTCCCATTTGACTCACCTGTTCCCCTTCTTGGCATTTTCCCCAAAGAGCTGAAAGCATCATACCACAGCAATGCGTGTGCACCCATGTTTATAGTGGTACAGTTTGTAATAACTAAATTTTGGAAACAACCCAAATGCTCAGACCTTTTCAGTTTTTTTTTTTTTTTAATTTTGAGACAAGGTCTCACTAAGTTACTAATTTTCCCAGGCTGGACTGGAATTGGGGATCCTCCTCCCTCACCTCCCAGAATGCTGAGAGACTATAGGCTCTCACATGATTCTAATACAGAATCATCCGTCATTCTCAGAGATGAAGCTGATGTGCGTGCATCAGAATTCTACAGATTTTACTCAGAAAACACACAGATTTCATCTCTTCCTTTTCGAGGCTGGTTTCCATCTCCCATGTTCTCGGAATGAGACCCCAGTTCATTTAGGGTGATAAGAGAGTTAATGTACTGTGTTCCCATCTCCAGCTCCTGAGAACAACCAGCTCCAAGTGAAAATTGTATGGTTTGCTGGTTGTTTTGCAAGCTTGGTGACCTGCCTTGCAGAACCTCTCCTGAGGTCCAGTGTGCTAGGACTGGTGACCCAGCGTCCGAGTTCCATGGCCCTAAGGACTATGAGCTTTTCCCACTGTGGAATTATGAATGGAGATTTGATCTTTATAAGAAATTTCAGATGATTAAGGTCAATCAGAAAATTTTAGTCTCCAAACCTGGGCACCCCAACTGTCCAGGCCAGTTGTTGATTTACGGATGATAAGGTCATGGTGATGACCTACGTTGGGGTGATGTGCTCGGGTTTTTCGGTAGCTAAAGGAATATATGGATCCTTACATCCTCTCTGCATGGCCAGACCCCGGGGTGCTTATGAGCACTGAAGAGGTGATCTGAGAGGTCAGCATGTTTAATAAAGCCCCGGGAGGGGTGATTCCTGTATAAAGTCTTAGAAACCCAAACTAAGCATCCTTTAATTGTCTGATTCCTCTCCTCTCCTTTCCCTATTAAGGTGAGACTAATTAAATGAACTCCTAATGTTCAGCTATCACTATCATAATCATAAAGCCCAAGGCTGGTTGAATGCTTCCCATGTGCCCGCTGGTACTTTATGCTAACATTTCCAGAGTAATGCTTCTTAGGCAGAGACTGCCAGGCTAAGGTGGAAGATAAATTGAAATGGAAGGAGACCAAGGTGACACACAGCTATTAAGAAGCAGCATGAAGATGTAGAACGATTCTGCAGCTCTTTGCAGACCAGGTCATTATTTGGAGACAGGTGCCCTGGGTCAGCATCACAGCCTTACCGTGTACTGGTCTGGGAGGGGGAGTTGGCAATACTGACTTCGTGTGGTTACTGTAAGAATGACAAAACACCAAGGACATGCCTGCCAGGTAGCAGGGAATGGTGGAAAGGTCGCTATGGTGACCCAGTGGAGTCAGCTGCAGAGTTAAACCAGCATTTCATCGTTTCGGTCACCACTGAACACCATGGCTTAGACACAGTCCCATAGGAAATACACCTCACTCATCCTGAGTGGCCTCAGCCCTGCCACTTCCTTGTTTTCCAGATGTGATCAGTGCCCAAGCCTCCCTAAGGCGCTCCTAACACTACATAATTTGGAAAGTGGCATCAATATTCCTATTGTCTTTCTGTCCTTCCTAAGCAAGTTTGGATGAAGTCGAACCATTTTCCCAGCGCTTCTAAGCCCTGATGGTTTGCAAAGGGCCAGAGCCCCTGGGGGAAGTTGAAAAACAGACCCAGCCAGAGTCCCCTGCTGACCCAGCGCCCAGCCCTGCCTTAATAACCTGTTTGGGGATGACACGGCATTTGGCTTAATGGCTCCAATTGTGACACAGGGTGATTCAGGTTTTCTCATGCACACACGGGAGCCTCACAAAATGACCTTTTCTGAGGTCCTTGAGGTCAGGCAAGCAAACAGGGAGGAGCCCTGGGCACTCTGAGCAAAGCAGTTCTGTTTTGACACTGCTTGTTTGGACAAATGCCCCTCTGCTCATGTGCTGTGGGCATTGCTGTGGGGCTCTTGGCATGGTGACTCAAGTGTGATGGAAATGAAGGGCAGATTCTGAAATCCCCCAGAAAAGCACCCCTAGGCACATGGGATCCAGCTACTTCTTGCCAATCGCATTTTTTTTAAATCTTGTTGAGATAGGGTTTTGCTGTGCAGCTCAGGCTGGCCCCAAACTCACTCTGTAGCCCAGGCTGTCCTTGAATTCACAGCAATCCTCCTGCCTCAGCCTCCCAAGTGCTGGGATTACAGGTGTGCACTGCCGCACCAGACTGCCATTTGTATCTCTACTCGCTCTTTTCCTTTTGGCCTTTAAAAGTGGTTGAGTTGGATATTTCTTGAGCATGTGCCATATACATTGCATACAACACACCAGGTCTACGGAAGCAGGAAACTGGCTGGGACCGGGAACCTTTTGGAGTCTTCGTTCTCCTCCTCTATAAAAAGGGGCTTGGACTCCCTGAGTATCCCCCAAGTTCTGTCAAATGTTGCTTAAGAAAGCCTCTTTGGCTTCGCACTTTAATTGAAAATGCACAGATAAAAGAAAAGTGCCTTCAAAAACCAGGGAAATTAACCTTGACAAAATCTTCTTACCCATGAGAAAAAAAAAGTGCAGAATCTCATCAAGAAGCCGCTAGAATCTGCACCAAGCCAGGCGCTGGCATTTCTAGCTCCTCATCCACGTGGAACCAGTTGAGAAACTCAGGGCCAGATAACTGCTAAGATTTCTTTCAAGTTCCAAAAGTTTGCGATTCTATGTCAACTTCTCCCGATAGAGCAGCTATTTTTTACTGTGCAGAGAAGAGCTATCTAGTTTCAGAGGAGGAGAAATCATTAAGACTTCACCGATATCCTGTCCTTTCCGGTGCCAGCTTCCGTTTATTCCCAGAAGAATGCGTGTACTGACCCACAAAGCATAAAATCTTCCAATTAATTCTCCTGATACAGCCAGCAAATTAACTTAAGCCCAAAGCGAATTTGGATTTGTCTTGATTAGTCTTTTCCACCTTCATAGCCCAAATTGGTAAGATAATTTAACAAAGATATATTTATTAAATTGCTTCGGTTGCTTTTCCTTCAGACTCTTATGATTCACAAAAAGATCAGTAATTAACAGAAAAGAAACACTAAATCATTTTTTTTCTCTTTAAAGCTGTATTTTATAGATGTTTTATCTTCCTCTTAACTAATCTTTACTAATTCAAATTGATCAGACCAAAAAAAAAAAAAAAAGGTGGGGAGGATAGAAACAAAATGAAATACATGTAAAGGAAAAAACCAAAGAGCACAGAAACGGCAAGAGATTGAGTTAGAAGAGAAAGTGAAGAACAACTCCAAGAAGAATTTGGGGGGGGAACCCCCTTGCAAAGGCAGAGGGGACAGAGGTGCAGCCTGGGGTGTGTTCTGTGACTCACGTCCTCGCCTTGGCTTGGTACCTGGGTGACTCACTTGGTGGAAACATAGCTGAGGCCCAGAACTTTCCAGAGGCCCCAAACTTTCTTGGAAGTTTCTGCCACTATAGTTGGTGTGTATGTTTTTTTCTCATTTTAAAAAAAATGGGAACTGTGACCGCTTATCAGAAATAGCCCAATCATCCTGACTTTGGGGTTTATCCGTAGGACCCCTTGAGATTTAAAATTTTTTCCCGTTTTTATTTTTATTGGTCAGTGCTTGCAGGACACAGTGATCACATTCCAGGCAGGGACTGGTACATGTGCAAAACACATCTTCATTCTTTTTATTTCTCCCTGTCTCCCTCCCTCCATCCCTTGATCGTGCACAGCGGAATGTGGAAAATATTAAAGGACCTGGAACAGGTCCCTTCCTGAGCAGCGTCTCTTTGTCTCCTGAAGGAACAGATCGAGAGTACATAGATCCCCAAGGGCACCTGTATGGGGCCTGAAGCTGCAGACTGGATTAGGGGCTCCCCGACTTTTTTGCTATGACCCAGAGTACCACGTGCATTTTATATCGGGACTGCGCACATGTTCGTGTGTTTTATGAAACAACGCTTACTTTTCCTCCACGTGTTCGGCCTGCCGTCTTTTAGTCTGTTCCGTCTCGTTCCATCCTATTCTTTTGTTGTTTTAAGTAAGGGCCAGCCAAGATCTACGAAATAGATTTCACAACTCACTCCCAGATCTCTGAGTGTATTCTCCAGTTTCTGCGCTGTCTGCCAGCTCCTCCTAAATACACACAATATTAAAATAGGCACAGCTGATTTCCAGAACCATCTCTCCCACACTCTGTCTCTCCCGCCAAAATATCTGCAGCCTTTCACTTCCCGAATGGCATTCTTTCTGCTCAGAGCACTTTAGTACCTTCCTTAGCCGGACCAATCCAGCTGGGTTAGACTCAGCTCAGGGGTCAGTTCCCCTCGCTCCTGGGCTGTTTATTTGCTCTCCACATTCCCCCGCGTATCCCCGGTTAACCTTTGTCTGAGGCTTATCAGGCTCTGTTGTGATGTACATTTACGTGACATTCCTTCCTCGTGGACCCCTGGCAAGATGAAGGCTGTGCCTTGCTTTATAGCCACCGGAATGAGTCTGATCTTGCCATGTCTCTGATTAATAAGTTTTGGACAAATGAGAAAGTGCTCTTGCCAGACCCTTGGAGAGCAATGGCCGATGTCTCAGTGAGTGCAGTCCTGGTCCGCAAACAAGAAAGCATCTTTTGTTCCAAGTTCCTCTGCACTGCAGGCGCTGCACTGAGCCTCATGAGGGCCTGTTGCTATTGCTGCTGTCAGGAGGTAGCAGAGCGCAGTAGTTAACACTTCAGACGGCAGCACGTAGAATCCCAGTTGCCTCATCTGCAAAGTGGGAGCAACGATCTTCTCTAGCTGCTTTGAGAATGGTGTGGACGTTGCTAATTAATGTCGTGTAAAGTTCAGGACGAGAGTTCTTGTCCCTTTGATTGATTGTGATAGACCCAGAATATCTGTTGAATCAGTGGGTGCTCTGCCGTTTGGGAGAATTCCCCTTCTAACTTACATGCTCAGAGATTTGGCTGTCACCTGTGTGTACATGCAGGGACACAGACAGAAGCGTTTGGCTCTTGCCTTCCCCGAAGAATGCTGTCTTTCAGGCTCTTGGGCCAGAATGAAGTTCCGTCTCTTCAAGGCTGTTGAGTTGTGGAAGCTCTGCAGTTCAGACGTGCAGTCCCACACACGGGCCTTTGTCCCTCTCCGCTCGCCTGTCTCCTCGCTGTACATCCATCAGCCGGCCCCTCCACCGAGGAGGAGACCCGCAAAGATTCCGGTTCACAGTCTGGGGGATTGCGGAATGTCTCCGTGTCCCTGGACTTGGTTCCCCTCTCCCTGCACAGAGCCCCTCTGTCCCACCGCAGGGGTGGCGCGTCCATTGTTACCTCACGTCCTGGGCTGCTCCCCATCATGAATGGCTGTCTGTGTGCGGGGTTTCATCCTGGGTCTCTCCCGTTCTCAGCACTTGTTTTCCTTCCCGCTGTTGCATAACCAGGGGATTGTTTTAAGCTCTTTCAAGTTTCATCAGCTCACAAACATCTCTACATACTCCATGTCTACCAAAACCTAAAAACCCAATTTTATGTAGTTTTCAGACTACTTGACTACTTGCTAAGCTACTTAAAGGCCAGCGTAACTCCATCGCTGTCTCTCTCTCTCTCTCTTTTCTTTTTTTTTTCTTTGTACTGGGAATTGAACTCACAATCTCATGCTTGCCAGGCAGATGCTGTGCCCTCGAGCTAAATCCCCAGCCCCCTCCAATTCTGTAACATACCTAATGGATAAAAACAAGAAGATGCGCCAGGCAATATTCTCTCGACCCTACTCTCTCACCCATTAATCTAAAATATCCTTTCATTATAGAGAACTTGTTCCCCCATTGCAATCTCTGGCCTCAGATTTCCCAGGGATGAAGAACTGGGTTCATGCACGGGGCTGTGCTATTGCCCTCCGCATTGCATATCAAAGTCTACCAAGGGGCCAGGGATTTAGCACAGTGGCATAAGCTCCTGCCTGGCAAGTGCAAGGTCGAGAGTTTGATCCCTGGTACAAAAAAAAAAATCTCCCAAAAGCTGTTTTTCTCACTTGTTAGTGATCTTGGTATCACTGGAAACTGCCCTCTCATCAGCTCTTCAGACGTGTGCTCAAACGGCACACATACAAGAGAACAGAAGTTTAGTTTCAAGTTCACCAGGAAAACTTTGCCCCCCGGTTGACTTCTGTTCTCACATTTAAGGTGACTCTAAATTCTCTCTATAAAAAAACAGAATTGTGACGTTCACTCACCTTTCTGAGGTTGCACAACTCCTGTGGGATTGATTTGAATCCAAGTCTGCAAACCCCATGCTTGTTACACTGCTCACACAATCGCGGAAGGGCTGCCCAAAACCTGGTACGTTATGCAGCCAGGCAGGGAGGCCCGGCACTGGACGTCTCTTAGATTCACACTTCACAAATCATTCCTGAGTAAATTCAGGGGAGCGGTTCCCCCTCCTGGGATCTGCGATACTCCCCTTTCTAGCCTTGCCCTCTGCATCTCCTCTGTAGCCTCAACAGTCTTTCGCGGGACCCAAGAATCTTTAGTGCAGAAGAAAGCGCTGTGTTTGTAAAAGCTGTTTTTGCCCTACTTCTTTAGCAGTTATAAATTTGACAGCAGAATGAAAATGTCAGGGAAAAACAGTCCATCTGTGTGAATTCATGAAGGCGTGAATGTTAAAACTTCGCCAAGTGTGTTTGGAGAATGTGTGTTTGCTCAACAGCACGGCCTCGGATGTCCGAGGAATATCTTTCTTGCTAGTGTTCATGGCTCTCGAGGTTTCTGTGTCATTCTCAGACCTGACGGGCTCGGCCTGCGATGGGCAGAGTGGACAGAGGCCAATTGCTTCCTTGATTAAATGCATAGGTTTTCACTGCTTCCTCCCCAGCCTTCCTGGGGGAGAGAACCCAGTGCGAAGGCAGATGGCCCTTGGGGAGCTCCGAGAGCCTGCCCAGCGGCCGAGCGCGCCCTGGGTGCTGGGGCAGCCACGCCCCTCCCCGTATTCCCCAGGCGCTGAGATGGACTTAGGGTGGACAGGAGCATGACACTGTGTCCCCACTCAGAGATCAGCCAGGCCTGTGCCCTCATTGATGATTTCTCCACACCTCTTACTTTAAATGTAAGGGAGACCGAGTAGAGTGACTTTCCTGTCCCTCATAGCTGAGGGTAGAATCAAGTGAGAATCCACAACTCTTTACTCCCAATCCACAATGCCTCCCCTCCCGGGAACTCACTCACCCCAACACTGACGTGCCTGTGGTCGGAGGTCAGCGGTGGGCGACCGTGGCAATGTGCGAGGAACGATGACTTCCAGTGTGACATAGATGCAGACCCTGAGCTGCAGGCCTTTAGCCTGCCTGTGATTTCCCAGGGGATGCGTGTTCCTTTAAGAAGGTGACTCTAGGTCAGGGCTCTCTCTCTCTACCCTGGTTGGGTTGGGCAATAAGAACTGGCCACACACAGGCCCATTCTTCAAAGCCAGATGTCTGCTTCAGAAATGGTCAACTTTTAACTTCTTACTGGAGTCTGCCCCACACGTGGCAAGAGCAATGATTCATGTTTAAGAAGGTAAGTGTGGAAGATGTTGAAGACCAAACTGTGAATGCTAGAGAGGCCTCGTTTTCTCTCAGTGAAAGAGAGAGCATGTGTGTGACATGCATGTCATTGTGTGTGTGCAGGGCAGGGCCCCCTGAACCCTGAGAATAGCCCTCTTTGTTCATGGGTGGACCACGGGACGTGCAAAGCTTCACACAGCTGCAACGTTCACCAGTGTTGGCTGAGCAGATTGGTTTCCATTCCTAATTGTTAATCATTTAAGGACACTCTGCTCTCATTGCTGTAAACCCAGCTGAGAGGTGCCGGTTTGATCAGCAAGCCCTGCCCCAGAGCCTGGGGCCCCCCGGCCCCCGAGGAGGGTGCAGGTGTGACTGACCAAGCGGGAGGGGGGCAGGGCCCTCGAACCCCTTTCTTTCGTTATCATCACTCTTGCTTCACTTCATCCTGCACTTGTCCTAGAAGTGTGGTCTCTGTCCCAGAGCGGGCAGCTGAGGCTAGAGGAGGTCTGGCGACTTCCCTGGACCCTCAGTGCCAGTGACCTGTGCAGCCAGGGTGCCGCCCCCGGTCTTCTCCCCACTAGGACAACACTATTTTTTTTTTTTTTTTGGTTGTTGTTTTTAACTCCAGATTGCCTGGTCATATTTTTTTTTAATAGGAGGAATTAGAAAAACTTTTGCAAATATGTGAATGCAACCTAGTAATAGAATAATAGCCATGAAATCAGAGTGTTAAAGTTCACTCAAAACTGCCTCAAACTGGGTCCTGGGCACATCCTGCGGCCTCTCCTCCCATGGGCATGACTGAGCTCCTGTCCCAGATCACCAACTTGGAAGTCCCACCCACGTGAATTATAAAGACGCGTTTCTTGCAGGAATCGCTACTGGATTTCTAGGTAGTGATTTTGTGATGGGCAAGATACAAGTAACTCGGTCACTGGGTTTTTGTAACTCTGGGAGAAGCGTCTTCAGAACTTTGGCACCTACTGCTCATCTGACTGATTGACCTTTTCTGGAAGGTGCCCAATAGCTCCCCACCCACAGGGTTCTGGGCTGTCCAATTACAGTAAGCCTAGAGCAGAGAGATGAGGGCACAGGGTCACCGAGCAAGAACAAGCACGGCTGGGCTTCCTCCAAGTTGCAGTGAGCTGCTTGTATTAGTTTCTAAAGGCTTGCTTGAGGAAGGCCTACAGCAGGATTTACAGATCCAGTCTACCCACTGGATTTGTAGCCGTGAGATCATAGAAACACACAGCTGAAAAAGAAAAAGAAGAAATACACAGTTCAGCTGCAAAAAAGCTGCCCAGAGCAGCAGTCTCCAGCTGGGTGACTTTTGTAAGACCCTTCTTTATACCAGTTTCCTCATTTGTGAAATGAGCACGAAAAACACAAAGAATTGCAGACGGCCCGGTGTGACACCTTCCTCTGATGGTCCTCTTACTGTCACCACCACCTGGGAATAGGCAGGTGTGGCCTGGGAGAACCTGAGAACCGGTGTCTTTTGACCAGGCTTTTGATCTCCTGTTTGATTTACTGTCAGCAGATGATGTTAAAGTTGCCTTGCACCAGCTGAGCAGATAAGGATGTGCTGTGGGGAAGGGAAACAGGGAGTGGCTGAGGGTGGCGGCTGGAATTAGAAAACTAATCCCTTGTGTTGTAGAGGCTGCAAAGCACTTTCCTGCTCATTGTCTCCTGGGATCCCTGCAAATCCGTGCATAGATATTCCTAGTACCATTTGCCAGATGAAAAATGTGAAGCTTGGAAGGTAAAATGACTGGCCAGGGTACACAGCGTGGGGGGAGACAACGCTAGAACCAGAATGGAAGCCCAAGGTCTCGCTTCCTTATGCAACAGATTGGAAGGTAATGGGAATCTACAATAAAGCTTTTCAGCTCTGCTCAGTCAACAGTGAATTATAACTCAAGAACTCAACTTTTCCAAGGCTTTCACACCTGCTTTTCTTGTGGGTCCCCTCGCCTGGCGGTTTCCCATTTGGAGACTACTTCCTCCAAGAATAAGCAAGGCTTTGTTAGAGATGCCAATCACATGGTTTCCGTGGCACCCAAAGATCACCATCACTTGCTGCTGTGGCTCTGATCTGCTGAGCCGTGTGGAGTATAACCCCATTTAGGGCCTGAGAATAGCTATGCACTACTCTTTTTCAAGAGGCTCACTCCTCACCTTTGTAACTCTGAGGTCCAGCTCAGTAGAGTCTGGGTGAGTATTTCTTGAATTAATTTTGCATCATCAACTACAGCTAAGAGATTTCGCAGCTCCCCCAGGGTAGGAAGAAATTTAAAGCTTTTTTTTCAGCCTCCTTCCAGCTTTATTCAGGTACAATGGGAAAAGAAAAGTTGTACATCCTTTGGTGGACAGTGTGATGTCCTGCTGTGTGGATACGGGAGCACTGATTGGCACATCCATTGACTCACGCACCTTATTTTGGTGTGCTGAGAACATTTAAGAGCTACTTTCAGCAATTTTTCCCGTAAAACATTATTATTAAATATAATCACTATGCTATGCAACAGACCTCCAGGAATTACTCCCTGTGCCTGACTGAAGCACTGTTCCCTTTGATCCATGCTTGAAGCCACTGAAGACTTTGCTGCTTTCTGGAAGGAGGCTCTCGGGAAACCAAACTCAAAGTATTTGCCTAAAATCTCATTTCACTCCCGGAAGTAAGCTTAAGAGTTGGGATAGGACCGAAAGGGCGATGAGGGCAGAGGTTAGGGCTTGTGTAACTATATGAGGAAAGGGAAGAGCAGATATTTTTGGAGTTGCTGGAAAACTTAGACATGACACTGGTCCTACTCATGTGTCTGGTGCTATTGCTGGGGCCCGAACTTCATGCCAAATTTCTAGCTCTCAGATATCACTTTCAGGAAGAGACTGGACTTGCTACTGTGGGTATTTATAACTACTCTTCCTACTTAGCTTCAGTTCAGAAGGCCCCGTAAGAACCCTGAAATGTGTTATCTGAACCGCACACATATATGGTATCTTGTATGCTTGGGAAGTGATTATAGAGACTCACAAGTATTATAAATACAGATTGTGGCATTTAACCTAATGCCTAAATATGCAACAGCCTTTCAAGTATTTAGGGATTCGTGACTGTGATGATCGTGTGAAGTGAATCATTGTAGTCTTGCCATTGAGGACATTTTGCCACGGCAGGCAGATGTGTACAGCTCCACAAGGCTGGGTGACACAGGCCCTTGCTGCATTTTCAGCAACGCAGTCACAAGAGACCTGTAAACAAATGGCTAAGCATGTGTTCCAATAAAACTTTATTTGCAAATTAGGAAGTAGGCTGTGTTGGGTATGCCATAGTCTCCTAAAATTTCAGCTTCCAAATCCTATTTTTACTATTTTATTTCCTTCTGAAAAATCTTCCTGGGGGAGTCTCTCTTTCTCATAAGCTGAGGTCTCTCTCTGCTCTGAGCTGAGTGGTATTTTCACACTCCGTAGTATTCAATGCTCTTTTTCTTTTCTTTGTGTGCATCTCACATTTTTCTATGCAGATCTTATGCTCAAAAATGGCTTCTACCACGCCAGATCCTTCCAATACTTTACGAGAGATTTCTTGAAGTGGGGTAGCGGGATTCGTGTCAGATTCCCCCGAGAGGTCTTTGACATTAACATGTTGCTCGTCTCCCATGCTGAATTCTCATAGGCCTGGTGAGGGAAGGGAGGACAGTCTTGCAGGCTTTGGAAATGTTGCTCAGCCTGTTCAAGCCATTCCCACCCTCACCCCAAACCACTCTTTTATGGCATTGTGAAATCCTCTCTTCTCCAAGAAGCCTTCTCTGACCTCTTTCTCCCACCCTGAACTTCTCTTCCTGTGGGCCTCCTCCCTAGGTCCTCGCTGGACACGGAGTTCATTTTTGCATCAGCTGTATTATGGGGTGTTTAAGCGTTTCCTGGCATAGGCATCATCCTGGGTGCTGCGGCCCAGCGGTGAACCCCCTTCTCTCGGGAGATGGGAAAGGCAGACAGCAACATGTGCCCAAGGGGAAATAAGACGTTTTCAGATAATGAAGAGAAAACAAGATAACAGGTTACGGAGTGCCCGGAGAGGGGGTTTAGAAGGCTAAGAGATGGTACTTTTCAGATAGGGAGGTCAGGAAACACAAGGAGGTGGTAATGTAGCTGAAATCTGCACAATTAGAGTTAAAGAGCAGCAAAAGATCCTCCCCCACTGAAAACGCTACTGACCCTGGATGGTTGGAGTAGAGCGACTCAGACATGATCAAAGACAGTCCTCCCGCCTCACACGGCCAGAGAGCACACAGCACACGGTGCCTAGTTAAATGTGAATTTCAGTGTGAGGACAATTCTGCAGTAAAGGCTAATTGTAATGTAAGACCAAACAATATGCTGTTTACCTGAAATTTAAACTTAACTGGGGAAACTGTTATTTGTTGTTTGTTTGTTTTTGGTTACATTTTACAACCCCTGCATTTTACTCGTAGGAAAATGTGGCCCAGGGTGACTTGTACCTACCATTGTGCAGCTTCTTAGGAGTGGACCTGGAACAAAGTCTCAATCTAAGGCAGAAGCAATTCAGCTTTGTGCTGGTGTTCCAGGAATCCTATGTTGTCTTCTAATGGCTTCTTTGGTAGTGTGCCTAACTGACCACATCCTAGGAGCGTGTTGCCTAGGGCTTCTATAAAAAATCATATCTAGATGCAGTGTTAATTCCTTCATTCATGACTTTCACCCTCTACCTACTGCAGTCCTGCAAAAAGCACACTATTCTGGATATAAAGGTGATATAACCCTCCAATAAAATGGGGGAAATTAACTTATAGTAGGCATTTTAAATCAGCTTAGATGATATTAAAGGGCCAGAACGGATGGACACAGTGGTCTGGACTCCTGAGGAGAAAGAGATTGCTTCAGTGTTTTAGAGTCCAAGAAGTCGTCATGTAAGAGCTAACTGACTGACGGCAGGAATTCCCCACGGGGTTGTAAAGAATGCCTGCAGGGGAACTGTGCAAAGACCAAGAAGGTAGTGAAAAGCCCAGCTCTGCGAGCAGCAAAGATGCTCAGCCCAGGGTAACAAACAGCCCTGAATGACAAATCAAGGGCTGTGGGTGACTTGGACAGGTGTTGGAGCCAGTGAGAGGGCCACACACGAAGGAAACCAGTCTGACACTAATATGGACCGTGGAGAGCAGGACCAGGAGGACGGTGCGAGTGCTGGGTAGTTGACCAAGGGCTTAACCCTGATGTATCACAAAACAGGAGGAAAGATGGGAATGAATGCAACAGACATTTCTGAGGCCAAAGCCCCAAGCTGCCAAGTGATAGGACATAGGACTCAGGAAAACTGAGGCACTAAAGATAAAACAGATTAACTCTGGATGACTTGATGGCGGTGCTATCAATAGATATAGGAAAGTCAAGGAAGGGCTGATTTTTTTTTTTGTACCGGGGATCGAACTCACGACCTTGCACTTGCCAAGCAGGCGCTTAAGCCTCTGAGCTAAATCCCCGGCGGAAAGGCTGATTTTAGGTGGGGAGGTGATGACTTTATCTTTTGAAATATTCTCTTATGGAATTTCACAGCTGTGGGAGTCATCCTGATAGTCCTCAATCTCTTCGTTTTGTAGAAAAGAAAATTCAGCAGAAGCGAGTGATTGCTGTGGTCAGGTATTAAACTGGTGGGATTGCCAATCTGGGGACTCTTACGTCCTGTTCTTCCTGAATGGTGCTTCTTTCGCAAGCTGGTCCCCGTCTCAGGGGAGTGGGAGTGATTTGTGGCGTCTCAGAGGTGGGAGTGACGTGTGGCGAGACGCAGGTGGCATGATGAACATGTCTGGGGGCACTGGGCACCACCTGGAGCCAAGGCATGGGAGGCATCTGAATGGAAGCCATGGAAACGGAGGGACTCCCAACGAGAGATGTCGTTCATCTGCCTGGGACGTGGGGCCTGGGACGTGGGGCTCGCAGAGAGGTGGTTGAGTAAAGGTCACAGAGCAAGAAGCAAGATTCTAAGCGGTGGGACGGTGAGACGCAGGGCCGGTCATGAAGTGCAGCAGGGTGTAAGCAGTTTGGCTGGAAGCTGCTGCCAGTGAGCGGAGAGAGATGGGGAGCTGCAGCTGCTGGATCCCCCAGAAAGCTTCGGGGTTACTGTGGATGGGAGGAACCCAAAGAAGTGTGCAGGCGGCTATGGGGTGGCAGAGGCCAGGGGTGGCGAGAGGGTGAGAGGACAAAGGAGTGAAGGCATAATGAAGCTGTGGGGTCCTGCAGAAAAACCAGGGAGCTGGAGAGAACATGTGGCTAAAAGTGGAGGTAAAGGCTCCAAAGGCCTGGGGGCGGGGTGGAACTTAAATTGCGCTTTATCTTATCTGGAGGTAAGAGGTTGGGTCCTCCCTTGGCTGAAGGCTGGCGATTAGAGAGAGAGACCAGTACTGGAAACCGTGGAAAAGCAGCCAGGCAGTGATAAACCCTGCGGGGATTTGAGTAGTTCATTTGTGGTAAAACTGGGACAGAAGAGAGAATGTGGACAATGAGAGTGTCCCCCAAATTCCCACAAGGTGACAAATTTGGTTTTCTTGGCTTTTTTCTTGTTTATTCTTTCAATAGCTCTTAAAAACAGTGCAGTGCAGGCTGGATAAAGAACCAAGCCGACTGGGCACATCTGGGTAAGGAGTTAGGAGGGTGCAGACACGCCCAGGGTGAGTCGGGGACCACAGGGCCCCTGCACCAGACCTTCTGCTGGCCTTTGCATGTGTTTTTTCACTGAGTCCTCAAACTGAAGAATCACAGAATCACAAGGTTAGCATCACAATCCCAGCTTCACAGGTCGACGTCCTCAAACTGTCCTCGGAGAAGCAGTTTAGTCAGTAACACGCCGTTATAGCCAGGCGCGCGGTGCACACCTGGAATCCCAGCACTGGGGAGGCTGAAGCAGGAGGATCACAGCGGGTTGAGGGCCACCTGGGCTACCTAGAGAGTTTAGTGAACTACGTAGCGAGTATATGAGCTACATAGCAAGACCCTGTCTCAAAAAGCAAAAAGAGGCTCAACTACAAATAGCAGAACTTCCTTTTTAAACCAGGCCTGCTGCTAACCCCAGTGCCCCAGAGGGATATGCAAAGGGGGGCAGCTACGGTAGGTGAGGTTAGACGAGAAATTTGGGCAGAACACAGAGTGAAAACTTGTACGTCGCCATTACCTCTCAAAATCCCCTGCGTCCCTTGGAGCATGCGCACTGCGTTGCTCCTGCACTCAGCAGCGGCTCTGGAAGCCCCTCTTCCCGAAGGGTCTTTGGTTCGCTGTCCTGGCTGCCTGGGGATCCTGAATTACACCACGAGACCATAAGCCAGGGACGTGGGGAGCAGCCCGGCTTGCTCCTTTGTGATCAAACCAGGGTCCTACGAGAACGACATTAATTCTTCCCTAGGGCTGTTATTCCCACTGGGCCTCACTTAAGGATTTCACCCACACTGAGAACCCCGCTCCCGACATCCGAGCCCAAGGGGCACACGCAAGCCATCTTCACACTGTCGCACACGTGCAGACAGAAGAGCACTGGAGCACAAGAGAGCTCGAGCGCAGTGCCACAAGGGAAAACCCTGGTGGCCCATTCGGGCCCGCACCAAGCTCACTGCCAGCCGCCTGCTCGGGCAAACCCACAGGGCAGGCACTGCCTTAACGTCTGATGTTGTTTACTTCTTCGGAACTTGAGGTTTAATCCTGCTTTTCCCACGTAGTTTCTGGTATCTGGTGTCTTCTGTTCCACACTGACGTCCAGGGACCTCGGCCCTGTGGTCGCGATGGAATGAATCACTATGGTAACCTCATTACGTGTCACGTGTGCTTTCTCTGAATGAAAAGAAATGAAACACGGGCAACACAGCTCTGTGTGTGTCTATGATGGACAAATCCGTGTCACAGGCTCTGCGTGTGTCGGAGACGTGTCTGTCTGACACATGTTCACACACAGCCCAGCTGCGGCTGCGTTCAGGGGAGGGGGCCTGTGGGAAAGGCGTCACGAGAAGCCCCGGCATGCGGTTCTCAGCAGCACTGTCTGCAAACCGCAAGGAAGGCTCCAGCCTCCATGCAGTGGACACACACTCCGTCAGCTCGGAAAGGGGTTCGGCGCACGTCCTGACGTTTCAAAGGAGAAAACTGTCCCTGGGACGGTCTGAACTTTAGGGTTGGCCCGACTATTCTTAGTTGTTTGGAAATGATATGCACACAGTCCTGGAAGGCAAGGCCAGCTGCTGCTCAGTCATATCTGGCTGGGAAGGCCCTCTGTTGACCATTCCGCAATACCAGTATAAATAACCGGCTACGCCCTAAAACACATGACGTAATGCTCTGAAAAATGATGTCCCCGGGTGCTCAGAGACCTGGCTGAGTACGTGAGCAGGGCAGCAAGTGGGTCCTAAAAGCTCCACGCTACTGGGTCTCCCTGGAGGCTCCGTGTCCCCTTCCATAAAATAGAGACACGCTCGCTCAGCGCTCCAGGCCACCGTGAGGATCCGAGGGCTTGTGGGAGAGCACTTGGCGGGCTGTAAGGTAAGAAGGCGGCGATGCCATGGGCCTCGGGTCCTTTCCAGTTGCTCACTGCAGGTCGCCGTGAGTGGGGAACACCCAGGTCCAAAGCATCGCAGGTTGCAGTAGCGTTTGGCAAACTGAGGGAAAAACAGGTCTCGGGCACTCAGCAGCCTTGGGGGAGGACACAGGCTCTGCCACTGAGGTGCTGTGTGACTTCAGATGAGTTATTCCACTTCCCGCAGCCGCAGAGATAAGGACACTCCTTCCATTTGCCAGGAAGAATAGGCAGTTGTAAGAAACTGACTCCTGGCACTGCACGTCATGCACAGAGCTTTCCTGACGGGTAGCCTGGGTCACCAGAACCATGTAAATGGTAACGGCATCAGCTCCGGCAGCCACTGAGCCCGCTGATCAGCCAGACACCTGATGGGCATTAGGTCAGCCAGACACCTGATGGGCATTAGCCTCTCGGCTGCCTCCACTGGTTGGAGAGTTTATTATTTAGGTGGTTTTTGCCGAGGGATGACAGAGGCAAGCTAGGGACCCCGGGGCCCTTGGTACATGGTGGCCGTTTACCTGCAGGCTCAGGGACCGAAAGGGATTCTGCTGAGACGAACTGGCCTCCTCCTGTGCACCCAGCTTCCAGGGAGCCCTGAGGAGTCTCAGGATAAAGGGACACCTGAGCGGGAGACCCCAGACCCGGGACAGCCTCTGGCTCAACACATACTTTGCAGCAAAGGGCTGGCCAGGCTGAGCAGGTAGCAAGCTTTGGAAGGGACCTGCGCCTCCCAGCTCCTGGGCGGAACTCTGTGGCCATCCTACCCCACAGGTTCTCCCTGGGGAGGTGGGGGACTTCAGCTCCAGTGCACAAGCATCGCCTGCTGAAGAGCTGGGCTTGAGTCTTTCTCCTCATGGCATCCCCCAAACAGCGCAATCATTACTTGGGGAAAAATGCGTTTAAATAGACTTCAATTTCTGGGTATACGCTCGTCTCACTCAATATTTATGGCAGAGACCAACATCAGAGATCACCCTTCAGTGACGGTCTCTCTGTGGTCTGCAGTGTGTGCTGACGTCCTATCTGCACGCAGGCCTGTCCGTCAGCACCCAGGCCAGGGGTCTGTGTGTCCCTCGTCACCTACTCCTGCTCTGGTGGAGAGCTGGCTATGAATGCAAAGTGGAGATGTCGCAGTGCAGTGGCCCAGAGGAGGACCTCGGAGTCCAGAGAGGATGAGGACACCGGCTGATGTGTGCTAGACACTTCGCAATTCTAAATGTTTCCTTCTTTGTAAAATGGGGGAGACAGCACAGACAGGATGTACCTCGGGAGGGAGGTGGTGAATATCAACAGTATGTGAGGTTCAGGGCACCGTGCACCCAGCAAGTACTCAGCAAATGTCTTACATTAGGGTGATCACGAGTTCTGTGCGGCTATTTTATCTCCTTCAGCTCTAGAACCTTATCTAAATTTGGGGTCCATAGGATGGTGCTGCGTGGTGCATTTGAGGCATTCAAAGTTCCGGAAGAGCGGGAGAGAGAAGGAAGGAAAGGAGAGCCTGACGGGCGTTTGTCAGAAACCCCAGATGAGGCCCCGGTTCCTCCAGCCTCTCCTGGTGGAGGCAGGCCTCTCGGTATCTGTGAAATGGGTTCTCTTTGATCTGCACAGTGGGTTTGCTAGTGCGCACCTTGTCACAAGTGATTGGGGTAACACGTGTGAGCCCTGTGCACACTGAAACATACTCGCTGAATCGACCACAGTGCCCTTGCAGGAGCAGGTAGGCAGCGCTGCTCCTTCACTGTGCCTGAGGACTGGTTGGCCGCTGGCATGACCACGACCGCCGTCCGGAGTGGAAGGTGTGGAGTCAGGCACCCCAAGGAGGTCTCTGCTTGCGAGAGGTTTGCAGTGTGGAAAGCTCTAAGCCCACAGCTCTGCCTGCAGCCGTGACAGGTGACCTAAAAGACCTGCTGGGTGGGGTCTTTGCCATTGATCGCCCCCTCCCTGAGGGCCCAGGAGCAGCGGGCACAAAGCGTGTGTGTGTGTGTGTGTGTGTGTGTGTGTGTGTGCACCAAGCCTGCCCCAGCTCATCTGCTGTCTCCTTGGTCAAATGTCACCAGTATCATTTTCTCATTTCCCTCATAACACACATTTCAAAGCAGCCAACTCTATTGCCCGTGACGTAAATGGCATAGTGGCACAGCTGGGGGCAGAGGGTGGCCCGGTGTCGGGGAAATAGAGAATCAGAGCTGGCTCCTGGTGACCCGCTTCCCCATGCAGAGTGCAGGGCCTGCAGGACTTTCATCCTCCACTTTCAGCCCCGAGTTTCTCTTTCCTGGGGTTTGAGTCCCCAGGCTCGTGGGTCTGAGGTCCCCTGGAGAAACCGATAAAGAGAAGTTGGCTTCAGTGCCTCCGGTCCTCTCCTCTCTGCGTCTGAATGAGGCATTTACCTGCACAGCATGGCCAGCCTGCATTCTTAAAGTTGAGGCTTGCATCTCCCCAGAGAGTTTACAAGTGAGCTCCCGTGGGTGCTGTGGTACTATGTTATTGTCTATACCTGCAATAACATACTGTGCAAGTTTGGTGGCTTAAAACAACACAGATCAAGGTTTGGCAAGGTGACTGTCCTTCCTGCAGACACTAAAGGGAAATCCTTATTTTTCCTTTTCCAGCTTCTGGAAGGTGCCTATGCTCCTTGGCTGCTGGCCCCATCCACCTCCACAGGCCACAAATCAACTCATCTCTCATCACCGTGACACCAATCTCCTATTTCCCTTTTGCACATTTAGGGACCTGTTGATCACTCTGAACCCACCGAAACAATACAAAATAATCACCCACATGTTTCTAAGGTCAGCTCATTAAAACATTCTCTTAGTCTGCTCCTGTTTCCCCCCTTTGCCATACAACATACCATGTTTAGAGGCTACACACAGAAGGGGGTCAGATCCTAGAAAGTCTGTTATTCTGTCTACTCCAGGTAGGAGGAGTGTCACGAGAGCTTAGGAAGTCTCTGAGGCAGGCCTGGCAAGCTGCAGCCCCTCCTCCAGCCACCTCCTGCCTTTGCGAGTGAAGTTTTATCGGCACAGGGCCAGGCTGGTCTGCATCTCGTCCGTGGTAGTACTCCACACATCTCTGAACCTGCCTGTCACTCTGAGAGCATGCCTCAGGTCCCTTGTGGAGGTCTGCATCGTAGTTTTCATTTTTCCAAATCTGCTGGCCCTCTGTTAAAATTCTGTCAGTGCCCACCTGCCTCCTAGCTTCTCCTCCACTAACCTCAGTTTCCCAGAAGCTGTTCGACCCTCATGGCAACTCCAGGCTCCGCAGAAGGTCAAGTCTGGTCATTTTGGAAAATGCTGTTCTCTCTTAGAATACATTTACCTTGCCTTCTCTGTCTCTTGCCAGCCCAGCTCCTGTGCATCCTTTCAAGCCCTGCCAAGGCACAACTTCCTCCAGGGAGCCTTGCCTAAAACCTCCACCCAGCGGGGAGTAATTCATCCTCGTCTTTCTCTATTTCCGCTTCCTGTGCCTCGTCTGCTCTGTGGGAGGAATCCTTGTGTTTCCTTGGGGATTCAGCTCCCCTCTCCCTGCCTCACTCTCATCCCTGTGAACTGAGGACTTGGGTGAAACACGGCCAGGCCCGGAGGGCTCTTCTGGCTTAGTGGTTTTTCCCTTTGGCAGGGTTTGGCCTGCTTCCTCCCAGATACTGCAGGCAGAGAACCTCCTGCATTCTGCATTTGTGCTGCCGATCACGGGAGACGTTAACACTTGAAGCTTGGGTGGCAGAATGATGAACCGCAGGGAGGGTGTGGAGCACAGCGAGGTGTCTCCGGACCATCTGGCCAGTCATCTCTTGTGAAGGCCTTCTGCCTTCCTGGGGCACCTGCAGCCTGGGCGGGGCATTGCGACCCTGTGCACGCTCACCTGGCCCGGGGCTCCGCCCACCTGCTGGAGAGTCGGCCCGCACCCTTGCAGCTGGTGCAAATCTGGCCAAACTCCACGGGGTCCAAATTAGCATCCTCCCCACCACACTGTAAACCTTCCTCGCCCTCCCTGTGGGCTGGGTCCTGTCTTCAGGAGGCGCCTCTGTTTTCTTCTAAGCATTACTTACCCGCCTCCCTTCTCTGGCACCTACAGTTGACCTTTCTAGCTCTTCCTCTGTTTTCCTCGCAGAGCCCGGAGCAGGCTCTCCAGGGGTTGCCGCTTCCCGTGGTTTCCCGAGGAGAAGCCTCATCCAGATTCTGCCTGGGCAGCTGCTCCCACCACCCCGCCAGGCCTCTGCCCGGGGCAGGGACTTCCAGCGCCCGCCAGGTTCAGCCTCAGTGGGGCCTGCCCCCTCGGAGGGTCCCCGAGGAAGCACCAGCCCCCTTCTCTGCTCCCCGACCCCACTCTGCCCTTGATCTTCCCAGCCGGCGCCCTCCTGACCATGCAGGCTGAGGACAGCAAGGCCCGCGTCCTCTGCTCTGTGTCCCCCGGGCCTTCATTCTTTGTATCCCCGTTTGTGATCTGCTGCTCAGTCCAGACACAGGGCCCCGTTCCTGCTCTGCTCATCATCTCCCTCTTCCCTGCTCTGTGGCCATCCGTAAGTCACTGTTAATAAATCTACCGCACAGGCTGTGGAGAAGGTTAGTTTTTGTTGCTGTTTTGGGATTCGGGCTATTTTCGTTGTGCTGAGGGTTGAACCAAGGCCTTCACACCGAGTGCCGTCCCCAGCCCTTATTTAGTTTTGTTTGTTTGTTTTGAAAAGGACTCGCACTAAGTCACTCAGCTGTTGCAACGACAGCTCCAACTTGCTATCATCCTCCTGCCTCAGCCTCCCAGAGTGCTGTGATGACAGGCTTGTGCTGCCAGGTGCCACCTTGATCAGGGAGGACCTACACAGCTGGTGGCGATAACTGACCTCACCCCTCTTATCTACCCACCCCACGGCGCTTCAGCCTCAGTGCAGGGCTCCTAGCATTCGGAGTTAAAGCAAGTTGATAAAGGGGATTTGACCCCTCCTGCCTACAGACATTGTTCCTGCTCCTGAGCCTGTGCTGGAAAATTCCACACTCGGCTCCACACACTGCATCCGGTCAGGTATTTATTGAACGCCTACTGTTTACCAGGCACTGTTCAAGGGCCAGCACTGGCAATTTCAGGGGCCTCTCTTGTCAGTGACTCACTGCCTGTTCCTCAGCTCGGACCTGGGCTCCCCGCCTGAGCGGAAGTGCGGGATGGGAACCGTGCACCTCTGAGCCCTGGTCCCAAGCCCGGCCACAGAGGCCGCCATCACTGACCACGTACTCTTGCCCTTCGATGGCTGAGGCTGTGGCTGGAGCCAGCTGGGCTGCTGCTGGCTGGCCCGGCTACCCAGTTTCAGAGAAGTCCTTCTGAATCCAGGCTGCACCTACTTGAAACTCATTCAAAATGCAGCCGTAATTCATTCATTCCATGAATCCAATCGGGAACACGTTCCACTCAGTAAGTTTGCTGAATTAAAGCGATCACTCAGCAAGCCTCACTTCACCTCCCGGGTCCAGCCCTGTGCCTGTCCAACATGATCTGTAGTATCAGCTTTTAAAACAAGATTAGCATCCCCTTGTTTACTACTGTGTCAGAGAATTCAACTTTTTCTAATCCAAGGGGAACTTTTGAACTAGATAACGTGAGATTGTATGACAAATGCCAAAACAAAGCACAAATAAACCACAAACCCTGGATCTGGAGAGAACAGCTTTACACCAATTACTCTAGGAATCTGTTATCTAGGTGGGCTCAGCCTTAAGATTCCGGAATCAGAGTCCAGTTGCTCTATGTGTGGAGATGGCTAAAGAGACCAGAACGTCACAAGTGACAAGCAGAACATTTGCTGTCTTTGTTTGGATGTGTGTGTGTCTGGGGAGCAGATTGATTTCAGCCAGGATTTTCTACCTAGCTTGCACATTTACTTTGGCAGGATTTCACCAGTAAATATTGGTTTGAACCAAACACTGAAATCTTTAATCGCGTTTAAACAGACACTGCTTTATTCTGCAGTAGACACCGCATCGGAAAGGAAGAAACAGGGAAAGGGAGGAAGCCCAGCCTGTGGCCACGAGTTTTTTTTTTTCCAAGAGTCAGAAGGAAAGAAATCAGAATTAAGTGAAATTCTTCAGAGGGAGCGATGCCAAGAAAACCACCGCTTCAATACAAAATTTTGTTTTCCTAAAGTCTGGAGCTGTGTGAAGTGACGTAGTGTACAAACCGGGGGAAATTAGGACAGGCACGGAAGTCTTGCTAAATTAGGAGAAACTGGCCAAAGGAAACCGTGGTGGCTGTGACATACACTGCGTTGGCTTCTCCCTCCGATTCTCAGAGCATTCTTGTTTGCTACTGTGTCGAGTCGGGTTGCCATGAAACCCAGAGCCTAACTTTATATTTTGTTGGAAGTTCTGAATCTGTCCCATAAAGCAACAGCTTCCCAACCCGCAGGGCTGCTCGGAGCATTGAGTTAGCCTTTCCTAGGATGCACACGGAGGCCCAAGCCCACTGCCTGGCTGTGTTTGTTGTCTTCCTTGGCGTCCAGGGGGTTCCTATCAAACGCCCTAAATCACTCAGGAGGCCCTGAATCTCCTGCTAACGTCATTTCCCGGGCTCTCTCCCTTCGTACCCGCCCCTCACACTTTAGACACAGCCCTGGGCTGCTCAGACGCTTGCTGAGGAACGGATGGCTGTCACATCTCTGCAGTCCCTGCACGCCTCTGTTCTGTAAGACCAAGTTTCAGGGTGAGCGTCGAGATGAGGAGGCAACCACACAGCAGGCTGCTTGGGAGGAATATTGTTGTTTTTCCTTCCTTTGTTTTCCTTTGTTAAAAAAAATCAACCGGCTCCCAGAAATGGAGGCGGAGGTAGGACTTCCAGGAAACAACATTTGCAAACAGTAGACTCAGATAGGATGGGATCCCCAAACCTGGTGGCTGAGAATGTGTGGACAGGAATCTTCCAGAGTGATTCTAAAAAGGATGAGTACCAGAGGCCGCCCTGCACAGACTGGGCATGCGCGTATGCACACACACACACACACACACACACACACACACACACACACTTTTGCTTGAGAATCGGCCTCAGGAGGTTCCGAGTCTGCCGCAGTGATAAATATTGACTTTGAATTCGAATTCAGGCTGGAGGAAGGAACTGAGTTTCAGCATGTACTTAGTGTGTGATTTGAGGCAGACTGTGTAACTTCTCTGAGCCTCGGTTTGCTGGCCTACGCTAGAGGGACCACAGCTACTCTGGGGTTGTCACAAGGATTAAGGGAGGCAATGTACAGTCTCTCCCGGGCAGCCTGATCCGCAGCAGGTCAAAAGTAAAGTCATGCCAGTCCGGTGTCTCCCTGAGCCCAGCGTATCTGTGAGAGCTTTCTCAAGGTTACAGATAGCAGCGGACACAGTGGTGACCATAGACCCTCAGCCGGTCTGTGTCTAAGTCTGACCTGGGAAAGTTCCTGAATTTGTTTCTCACCTATAAAATAAAACGAATATATATATATATATATATATATATATATATATATATATATTACATTGTCAAATGATGCCAGAGATTAAATTAGTGGCCCTAAAGTATTTAGAAACAATGACCAGTGTTCGATCAATTCTGGCTACCTCCATCACTGGATCACCATTTTTAAAGCAGGCATTTGCGGTAGAATAAACGGAGACCTCAGAGTGAGTGTTTAAATTTCGGCGATGGCCTTATGATTTGGAACCGTCCACCCTAATAGAAATATAATGCCGGGCACTAGGTAATTTAAAATGTTCTGGTAAGTCCCCAGAAAGAAGCAAACACAGCTTTGACAGTGAGCTCTACCTAACTCACAGTTACCATTTCGACGTGTGAGCCGCTGTAAATACTCCTCAAGCGGCTTCACAGCCTTTGTGACACACGGTCTGAAATGTCACATGTTACCCCCTACTGCACAGTGCACATGGGCTGAGCACTGTTTATCTACTGAGTGGCTGCCTGGGATTAGTGGCACCCAGAAATCCAGATTCTAAAGCGCCGTCCTTCACCTTGGTGGCCTCCGGGATCTCACTTGTACAGGGAGAGAGAACTTAAGAGCTGACTTGAAAGTGCTGTGTCAGCCGGGATTGGGTGCTTGCAACAAGCTTCCTGCTCTTGGTAACGCTCGCATGATCAAAGGCAATGCTTGTCTCGGAAGGTGGCTGCCCATAGTCCCACGTGAGCTGACTCATCACCCCAGGTGGCACTGGGCAGAGACACTTCCCTCTAGGTAGATGAAAGAATTTTAGCTGGCCATGTTTCAGCAGACTGGAAAACCTCGGGTCTCTTCCTCATCTCCAGCCACCGTACTTATGCTCGACAACGAACAGATTTCCTTCTACCACTCTTCACTGATTCTTGAAATTTCCTGGACAACTTTCATTCTAAACATGAAGTTATGCTTACGATGTGAATTATGTGTGTGTCAATCGGATAGCACCTCAATTTGAAACCACATTGATTCTTAAGCTCTAAACTTTTGCTGCAAATAATAATTTCTGCTATTAATAATTTACCATGCACTCATTCTCTGCCACATCTTATAACTTTACTGCTATCAGATCAATAATATATCTTATAGGCTGCTTTGCATAAAGCAATACCACTGAAGCTGCACTCAGAAAGCCCAGATCCAGGTCTTGGGGTTCTGTGTTTTCTGGTTCTGGATTTGGGTTGAGACCTAATACTCCCTGAGCTTGTATCTTCCTCTAAAATACAGAAATGATGAGAGATCTCTCACAAGGTATGACAAGGATTAAAAGAGATGACACATAAGAAAATGATCTATAGCTGCAAAACATTAGGCTACTATAAAATGGTATTAAAAGATTTATAAAGCACTTTGTGCATGCCATTCTTCTATTGAATAATTTCCAGTGGTTCCACATCGCCTGCCAAACCAAGTAGGTTACTTAGTGTGGCATAAAAAGCTCTCCAAGATCTGGCTGTAACTATGGCACTTTTCTCCCTCCACCAAACCAAATGTTCTAACCGAGCAGGGTTGACATATCTGTTCTTCCCAAGCAAGACTGGTCACCAAGATGTTTTTCTGACTTCAGTCCATTCCTCATGTGGTTCGTTGCTTTCTTCATCTTCCCGCTGCTCTGAATTCCACCCACTCTTTGGCCTCTAAATCTCTCCTGACCTCCCTTTCCTCATTTTCTGAAGCTCAACCTCCACCAACTCTTGAACTCTGCCCATGTCTTTCTCGTGACGGCTGGAAAACCCACTTTGGATTCTAGTAACGTTAAACGCACAGAAGCCAGCAAGAAGTCTCCTGAATACGGCTATTCAATGAAAGTTAAATAATGATATCTGTAGGAAAGTGTGTTAAAATCTCACTGAAAAGTAGAATGTTCCCTGCGTAAAAACTAGCTGGTCTGGAAATCTAACCAAGAATGCAAAGACACACATTGCTTGCTGAATAAGTCAGCAGGAGAAGGGGGTTTGTTTGCAGACCTGCAAAAATAAAAGGACCAAGAACAAGAATTTTTGACATCATGTCTTCAGTACTCTTCAGCAATCCCCGTTCCTGTCGGTAGTAGGTAGCCCATCTCTTGATATGTTGAGCAAGTCAGTGGACAGGTGTGCATATCTTGAGCCAGTCCTAGGGAATAAATGTTGTGTATAAAAGGCCAGCCAGAAAGATATGATCCTTGTTCTCGAGGAGGCAAACATCTAAGCAGGGAGAGAGAGAAACCACTGCAAAAAAATATGACCAGGTGGAAGTAGCAGCCTGCTCAGAGCTCTGCAAGAGCTTAGAGGGTATTTTGAAGGCAGCGTGCAGGAGATAACCATAAGCTGCAGTATCTAAAGGTAAGCGTGAGTTAGCAGTGAGCAAAGCTGGGGAAGCCACTTGAGCAGGCCCGAACCAGCGAGCAGAAACAACTGCAGTCTATTGCAGCTAAGAACGGCCGCCCAGAGGAAAGCCCCCGTGTAAGCCATCGGCTCACTCTTCTGCTCTGATGTTTTGCTAACGGAGCAAGCCTATGATTATAATTTGATCTCTAATGTACAGGGACGTGAGATGACCAGAAGTCAGGAATCTCTTTTGTGTAAATAACTGCTCTCTCTCTCTCTCTCTTTCTGTATCTTTCTTTCTCTGTTAATGTATTGGCCTCTGATCTGTTACCAGATTCTGGTGAGTTGGACTTGTTTGAGCCAAATGAACTCAATATCCACAGATAAAAATCTCACTTCTGGGCCTGAAACGCTGAGGTGACTGTGAATTTTGGTCATCAACCAAACCACCACCCTTGCGGCCAAATAGTTTCAATACATGAATGCCTCAGATCCAGCCATCTCTCTCCGTCTCCATCACTGCTGCACCCTTCCAACCTCCGTCATCCCCTGCGTAGGCTGTGGTGATTTACAAAATAAGTTTTCAAGTCTACTCCTGCGGCTAGAACAACGTATCTGAGCAGGGTAATTCACAAAGAGCAGAAATGTGTTTCTCACAGTTCCAGAGGCAGAAGTACAAAATGAAGTGCTTGCAGGTTCAGGGTCGGAGGAAGGGTGCCCTGTCCACTTCAAGGTAACCCTTGCTGATGCGTTCTTAGAAGACGTAGGTTGTATCCTCTAGTGGAAAGACAGGAAGACACAAGGACTGAGCGACCACAGTTTTCTTCAGCTCTTTTCTAGGCTCGTGATGCATGCGAGAGAGCTCCACTTTTGTGGTTTCCTCTACTCCTAAAGCCCCCAACTCTTAATACTACCGCAGATCAGTTGAGATTTAGCATACGTATGGATACAGTTATTATTCTCATCACCTAGTCAAGAAAACAGACCTGGTCAGCTTGATAAACTTCTCCAAGCCAGGCGTGGTGGCGCACACCTGTAATCTCAGCACTCTGGGCAGCTGAAGCAGGAAGATTGCAAGTTTGAGCTCAGCCTGGGCAATTCAGGAACTTAGTAAAACCCTATCTTCAATAAAAATCAAAGGGACAGGAGATGTAGATCACTTCGAAGGCCCTGGGTTTATTCCCCAGCACCATGGAGAGGTGGGGGAGAAGAAGGAAAAAGAGGAGGAAGGGGGGAAGAAGGAGATGGAGAGGAGAGGAAAAGAAGGGGAGGGGTGGGGAGGAGGCAGAAAAGGGGTGGAGGAAGGAAGGAGGAGGAAGGAAAATTCCTCCCAGCTCAGATAATGACAGGTGGTGGTGCTAGAATACAGATAAACTTTAACAGTCCAACTCCAAGCTCCTGCATCCAACCACTACTTTGTACTCTTGACAAATCTCTCTTGTAAGTGTTTAATTTGTCAGAGAAATAGTCAGAATGCAGATCGCCACCGTCTGGCTCCCCTTCGTGTGTCACTGATCTTCCACACCGATGCAGGTAGGTGGCCGAGCCCTGGGCGGTCTTTCCAGCTGGAGCTCCCTGTGTGTAAGGGGTGGGGACGGACTCTGATCAGTGAGTGGGTGCCGCAGCATGAGTCTTCCAGGAGAGCATTTCTCAGGAAGGGCACAGACATCGAAAGGACGGGGCAGAGGCGGGGGCTGGCGCTCAGACCTCCTCGAAGTGCGTCTCCATGAAGGAAAGGGCTGCGTAGGCCGGTTGGTGAATCGGGCTGGTGGCTGAATGAAGCAGGACTGCAGAGAGACTCCAGATGCTCTGCCCTCCTTCTCCTCCATTTCTCCCTGCCCCTGCCTTTCTTCCTCTCATCTTTTTGAGTTGGAGCAGGCGTCCTGTTACCTACGCCCAAGCCCCACTTTCTTCACGTGCATCATGGAAAATGTGTGTCATCTTCATAATAATTTCTATCTCACGGGATTTATTTTTTCAAGGAAAAAATGAGATTTGTGAGTGAAAGTGCCTGGCAAGCTGTCAAGTTATATGTACAAAAGCTAGTTGTGACTGGAGCTCTTTCTTCTGGCCTTAGAGTTTGCTGAAGACCATAGGCATGACCTGCTTTTCCCTGTGCTTCCCTTGAGGGCTGTGAACCTGCCCTTAAGCCGCCACCTGGGGCCAACTCTCTGTCATGTGCATTTGCGAAGTTGCATATTCATAAAGGCACAGGAACGAGGTTGTGCTGAAATAAAGGCCGCCAGAGCTCACAGCTCTTTCCTTGGAAAGAAAGACACTGCCCAGTAGCTAAGTGCTCTGCAGTTCCTGGGCTTTGTTCTAAGAACGTGCTACTTCAGCTTAGAGCAAAATGCTTTTCTGCAGCGGCGCTGTAACACAAGTGTATTTCATTTATCAAAAAGCATTGAGAGAAAACCTCCAGGTAACTCATGACAGAGAAAAGTACTGCAGACTGGAAAGAGGGACAAATCCTAGCCAAACCCATCGAGTAAACAGGACGATATGCTCAGGTTCACACCGCTAAGGAGAGGCTGATCTCTACGTAGGAAGCCACTTTACATTTTAGCAAGCATCTGCTGCATTATGGAAAGGAACCTGAGACTTAAGCGTGCTGACTCCGAGACACCGAGGCCCTGCTGGGAAACGCAAAGGCTGGACTGGGCCGGGCCGTGGAGGGCGAAGGGTCTGTGAAGCCACACACCACACATCTGAGGATCAGAAGCGCGGGAAGGAATTAACTACAAGGGCCCGCCTTTCAGGGGATGGAGAAGGGGTTTCTAACACGACCACGCAGGGTGGTGGCAGCACCACTTCTTAGGCGACTCCCTCCCGCTTTCAGCCAGCGCCCCAGCCAGCGGTAGAGGGGTGCTCGATGTCCATTAAGGAATGAGTGTCTGAGCGAATGAGTGAACGAATGAAAGAATGCCGAGCTTTCTGCACACTTCTCCATGTCTGCTGCACCGCTGTGCCAGTGTGTCTGTTAGAGCTGGGAGGAAACTGACAAGCTCTTAACCTAGGATGAGCGCCAAGCAGACAGGCAGTGAGGGGAATCCGGTCAACCTGGCCCGCACTCCTGAGACCCAGGGTTAAAGTAAAACTTCACCGGTTTAGCTATCACATGTGTAAATCTACCCTCAGGAAAATGATTCAGGATGAGAGTGAGAAGGGAGGAAAGGGTTCCTGCCCGGTCCGCTGCTCAGTACTGGATGAGTCACTGGACCCTCAGAGCATGCCGAAGCCGTCTTCCCGTCTCCGGGGGAAGGAACAGAGGCACCTCAGGCCACTTGTCCTGTGTGCTGTCACACTGCTATTGCATGACGGGGTCGGGATTGCTCAGCACTCAGACGCCGGCGTATCTCCCCGGCTCTGGAGATGGTATGAGCGCACTGGCCTGTGTCATACTGAAACCAGCCTCTCATTTTGGTTATGGATCAGTAGTGTGACACTCGCTCAGAATCAGGTACAGACACCCATTGCTGGAGTCCAGCCAAGGGAAAGGGAGGACAAGTCAGAAAGCCTGCCCTTGTCTCTATAAAGCAAGCTCTCTGGAGAGGGCACCGTATTGAAAGCCTGCACCGAAAACTGGAAACAGAGCAGCACCCCAAGGGCGAGTGAAGAAGTCGGTGACTTTTGGGAAAATGAACACCCTCACTTCAGCAGGATGCAGACCGACGAGTAGATCATTGCCAGCCCCACGGAAAGAGCTCCAAGCCGCGCCAGGTCACCCACCCACAAGAGCCGCTGTCTTGACTTCTACTATCGTGGATTCGTTTTTACCTCTTTTGAACTGTGTGTAAATTGAAACATACTTTTTAAATGTACACTTCAGAGTGTGGTTTCTTTTTCTTCAAATTTATGTTTAGGAGATTCACTCCCACTGTCACAAAATGGTAATAATCCTGATTCTCTTAACCATGATTATAGCCCTGCAATAATTACCACCTTCTCTAATAGGAAAAATCCAATTGTGAGGCCCGTGAGCAAAAACCCATTTGCATTTCTTATGTGCTTTCCCTGAGTAGAAAGTGGGCAGAGACCTGACAGGTATGTTTCTGATATTGGCAGAGTGGTAGTAAAGTTGCATTTAGAGGTGGTTTGTAGGAAATGTGTGTGTCGAGGGCAGAGTGATGGTTTCCCTCGCCAGTAGTGTATATCTGGGGACCAAGCGCACAGCTCTCCCCACCTGCTTCCTCCTCGACGCTGAAAATGATGAGAGGTACAATGTCAAAGGGTAGTGATACCAGGCAAAGGGCCTCTGTCCCTACTTTTGCATTTCGGTGGAGAAGGTGACACATTGGCACACAGGCTGCAGAGACAACTCGTCCAGCTCAGCCCGGGACTTCACCCCTGCTAGGACCCACTCTGTGTACCTTCTAACTATGAACAGATAACGATTGGTGGCCAGCAGAGGTTTCTGATGACTCTTTCCTGTTGCTGTTCTTCTCTGGATACACATGCACACACACACATGCACATGCACGCGCGCGCGCGCACACACACACACGCATACACACGAAGTTACATGTGCCAAGGAGTTAACAGTGGGGAGTCTCTACTTGGTAAAACTGTGAGACTTGTTGAAGCTTTGCTTGTCTGTGATTTTCTAATTTTCTACAGTGCACTTCTATCCTATCTGCAGTGACAAATGAGAGATTTGCAGTGGACTATGACGAAGATTTACTGTCTTACTTCTTCCCCACAAGAGCAGGCTGTTTTCCTTTTCCTCATTTTAGAGAGAGGGAGATTTAGTCTCGGAGGGTCGAATCCACTCAGGTCACCCACAGAAGCCCGACACAGGATGAGAACTGCACGGGGCTTCTGGGTAAACAATGCGCAGGTCGCCTAGGAAGGGCTGTGTCAAGTGGATCAGAAAGGGGAGGGGAAGACTCGGGGATGGACACCATTTAGAGAAGCGGTTGTGCAATTTTAAATAGAAAAGACCAAAGCGTAAAGTGTAACTTTAAACGCAGCATTTGAAGGAACGTGTGTGCTTTGCAGTGTCCTCTGTGTCACAGAGCCTGCCAGGAAACTAGAGGGGACTGTTTGCCTCAGCAGTTCCACCTCTGACTCCGGAGTTTGTGCCTAACGGTGAATTAGGGATAATCGCACGTCTCCCACACACCTCCGTCACTCAGGATGTCGCAAGGATTCATCAGCAGCGTGTTTGGGACTCCCCTGAGGAAGAGCTCCTCGAACGCCCTTGTGCACCGCCACCAGGCTCATCTTCATCGCGGTTATTCATGTTTGCTGTTCTGCCTGCTGAGGCTCAGTTGCAATCCCCGCCAGACCCACTGAAGAAAAGTCTCCTTTTGCAATTCTGGTCGGAGTGAGAGAGGGAAATCATTAAGGAAGGGAAAGGAGGGGAGTTGCTCCTCGCTGCTCCTTCCCTGGGGAAAATCTTGCAAACTAGGATTGACTGTGTGACCGTCCAGGCCACACTACTGTCCTGACTTGCATCCGTGCTGGGAAGCGCTGCTCCTTCTCAGCAAGGGGCTCGGATCCAGGACCCTGTGCTCAGAGGGCTCGGGCCTGCTGTCCTGACACTCAGAGTTGATCTTTGAATTTTTATTTGCTGGGTGGAGTCTAACAGGACAGCAAAATATGTGCCCAACGCTTGGAGCCTTACCTCACACCCTGCTCCTTTATTGATTTATTTAGGCCACCTCCCTCTCTCTCCTGGGCATGTTCTCACTGTTTTGGGGTTATTTATTTTGGGGGGCTTTTCATTTTTGTGGTGCTGGGGATCAAACCCAGGCCTCCGGGTATGTTAGGCAAGCACTGCAGCACTGCGCTACATATGTCTTCAGCCTTAGGGTCACAGATGTGGGCTCCCTCTGAGCCCCAGCACCCCAGGAACCCCCCAGCTCCTTCCTCCTGACCCACCCATGACTCTTGCTTCCCCGAGTCCCTGGCAGGGCACAGGAAGGGGCTGACCGTGACACCCGTGCCTGACGGATCTCAGCTGCACATGATAGCAGCCGCCCAGCCCAGGCTGGCCACGCCGTGCTGGCGTAGACAGAAGCCCCTGTCTTGGAAGGAGTGAACCCAGGATCGCCTCTGATCCTAGCATGACCCAGAGACGAGGTGGCAGTACTCTTGGAGCACATGTAAGTCCCTCAAGGGCTCTCTGCTGCAGCCTGAGTGCTGCAGCCCTGGGAAGAAGAGACTCCCAACTCTGCTCCCCTGGGGGCCATCCCTGCCCTGGGCACAGCGGGTCAGCCTGGCACTGGAAGGAAGGGGTGGCCAGCAGCTGGTGAGCTGCGTGTGCACCCCCAGTCATGCTGGATGTGGGTCTCCTGGTCAGCTGGGAGGGTCTGCCCTTACCCCGTGCTGTCCCGCTGCTGGAAGGAATAGGACGTGAACTCAAAGTCACCCGGCCACTTACTCACCATGACAGAGGTGCCAGGGTAAGACATTAACCTCAGTGAAGCCAGGATGGGGGCCTGGGGGACTCTGCGTTATCCTTGCAACTTTCCTGTCCTCTAAAAATGTTTTAAGGGCCAGGGTCGTAGCTCAGTGGCACAGTGCCGGCCTGGCAAGCGTGAGGTCCTGAGTTCCATTCCTAATACAAAAAAAAAAGGTTTTTAAATAAGAAGTTTAGGAAAACATATCAGGCAGAGAGAGAACGTAGGAGAGAGGGGAAAAAGTCTTCAAACTCTGGACGCCCTGGGTGCAGCGCACTTTTCCTTGCTGTCTGAGCAGGGAGGCTGCACCTTTCCTTTTGCCCGGGGTCTGCAGAAGTGCTGCGGATTCTGACTCTAAAACCCCCTGCGGGGTGCAGGCCTGCAGCCTCCGTGCCAGCTCGAGCTCTTACTCACCTGCACCCTCTGGGTCAGGCCTTGGAGCTTCATGTGTGCCACTAACAGTGTCTCTGGTGCATCCACCGTCTAAGGACTGGCAGTCCGCTAGGTGTTAGTGTACTTTACGCCTTTTGTAACTTTGTGAGACGAGTGCTCTTATTTTTAGTTTACAGATGTGGGAGACTGAGGTCCGGGGTCACACAGGGACTGTAAGAAGGAAAGTCAGGCTTCCTGACTCGCTCCAGAGCTAGCACGTGAACCATGCCATCAGGGACACTGGGGCGGGCGCATGGATTGCTGTTCCTCTGAGGGTGTCCCCATGTCTCCTGGGGACCAACCCCAGAAGGGAAGCCACGGTGTGCGGGCCCCTCCTGAGCCCTGCTGGTGCTGTCACAGGGCAGCACAAGTGGGTGGCGGGTGACTGGAATCCACACCATGCTTATCCCCTTGGGGTTTCCCTGGTGCCCCCTGCCTTAGTGACCCCACTGGATGTAACACAAGGGAAACCCTGGCTGAGGGTTAAGAATGTGGGAAGTGACAAGTCAAACATCAACTTCAAAATGCAATAGCTTTGGCTTCAAAAATACTGGGGTGGACCTGACACAAACAGCTAGTGATGGACCAAGACACTATTGCTTTCATCGAGCGGGCAGCCACATCTGAGACCGGACCGGGCTAGGGGGCTGGCTGCCTGCTCGTCCCCAGGGTGACAGTGAGGGGTTACGGTGGCTGTTCCTGGGCTTCAAAGGGTCCCTTTGTTTGTTTTTCTTTTCTTTTCTTTTCTTTTTTCTGTGCTTCTGTTTGCTTAATTCCTGTATTTCCTACATGAAGCTAGAGTTGAAATAAGATCTCTTTCTTCCTCCTGCTAAAAAGAAATGTGTCTTCTCCTCCAGTCCTTTGGCCCATCTGCTGATTCCCAGAGCTCCTCTCTGTCGGGGTGAAGGTCTGACCCTGGCCCCCAGTAACAGCAGGTTGTAGAGAGAGGAGAGGCACCGGGGAGCTGGTTAGACCTTTTTCTTCTGGAAGGGCGAGGAGTAGAAATGAAAGGGCTCTGTCCTTTCGGGCTCTTCCCTTGGAAGAAGGGCTCCTCTGGAAAGAAACCCGGGAGGCAGGGCGTATCTCAGACAGGCTAGGCAGAGAAGAGGGGTCTCTGTCCCCAGCTGGAACTGCAGGAATGAGGGAGAACAGCGGGCGGTGTGCAAGTCTAGCTTGAAAAGAGTTTTCTTAAAAACACCCCAATTTCTTGTCTGCACATTTCTGAGGAGTGTGAAAAAAATGGAGGAAGTTACCTCTAGCGGTTTTGTGGGTTTTGAAGTATGACATACAGGATATTGAGTGTTAACCCTTGTTTATCTGGAAGTGTCCCACATACTGGAGATCAAACAGTGCAGCGATTCTTTGAAATAGGGGGAAGCGTGCTTCTCACTGAATACCACACACACATAAAAATATTCACACAGTGATAACGTTATATGGTCCTACTAGGGTTTTTGCATAACTATATTAAAAATTGTGTTCTGAATCTGGCAGGAATGTTATATTACAGCTCTGTAAGATTTTTAAAAAATTTTTTCATTAGCACCTATTTTGTGCTTACGTCCCAGAGAGCCTGTCCTCTTGACAAACAGCCAATGTGTGTGAGAGTCTGGCTGCTTTTTATAACTGTCTGTCGCTTCGTTAATTCATCTAGCATTATAAAATTAATTCAGTGTTTATTAACATAGGTTTCTTAAGTCAATAACCTGGAGTATTTGTCTAGACCCACAACCTGTGGAATATGAAATGAATGCCGCGTTGTGGATAAATTAAAAAGAGTTTGAATTGTCCAGTGAAAATAGGATCTTGAAAATAGTATTTTTTTAGGGTGTCCTTAGAGTATTTCCAGAGAGGGCAATTTGTTGGGGTGCCCCGTCAGACCCTCCCCCACCCCACTTTGACCAGACACAAGTCCCCAGGGTCACATGCGGCTCCACCTGGCAGTCTGGTTCAGAATTTCCGTGTGACCCTAGCCCTGGCGGAAGGGAGGTTTGCGCTGTGTTTAGTGTAACAGGAGCTAGACTTCCCGGGCGGGCGGGAGGCAGACGGACTGCTCACCCCAACCCCAGACAGCTTGCCTTAGACCGAAGTCTTACAGGGAAACCTCGTTTGCCTCTGATTAGGGAGAGATTGGGAGGGGAGGCGAGAACAGCCCAGAGGCCTGACTCCCGGGTCGGGTCCAGCTTTGCTGGATCCCAGTAATCCCCACAGGAACGTGTCCAGTCTCCCCGGGATGAATGAGCGGCTGGTGTTTAGCCCAGTAACCGCGACTCCCAGCACGGGCTTCACTTAGGAGAAAAGCAAAGTGCGGAGAAGCTGCTGCGGCCACTTCTCCGCTCAGTGCAGGGCTCAGAAATGACATCACACACCCTGCAGAGCCCCGGGATGACTAAGGCCGGGAGAGAAAACGCGGCTGCCTTTAGTTTCAGGGCACATTTATGCAGATGAGGCGGGGAGAGCTGGTCCCCGCCTTCTTCCTCGGAGGAAGTTTCTCAGCAGTTCACTGACACCTCATCCAGGCAGGGGGTGTAGACTTGGCCCCAGCCAGCCTCGTCCTCCCTCCGGGCAGAGCACCGCGGTGATTTGTCCTCCTGGTGGAGCGAGTAGGAAGGAGTCGTCGCCGAGTAAATAATGAAGGAGCAAGGGGGCACCTTCAGTAGCGCTGGGCTCGGAAGCGGCAGCGGCAGCGTGGACTCCGTCGCGGACAGCCTGCAGCCTGACTACATGCCTGTGTGTTTGTTTGCAGAAGAACCTTATCAAAAGTTAGCGATGGAAACGCTGGAGGAGCTGGACTGGTGCTTGGACCAGCTAGAGACCATCCAGACCTACCGCTCGGTCAGTGAGATGGCTTCCAACAAGGTAAGCCACGGCCTCGCCGCCAGCCAGGGGCCACCCGGGGGGTCCGTGGGCAGCAGCCTGCGTGGGGGCAGCCCCAGCTGCCCGCCGTGAGAGTGTGTCTGTGGCTGTGGCTCGCTGCTCCCCAGCCACACTGGCTTGTGTCTTGGTGCTGCAGCCTCTGTTTAAAATCCCCAGCGGGCTTTGATGTCTAGACCTCAACTTACCTTAACTGCTGCAGCTCAGACGCGTGGAAACTGAAAGATTTCTGAAAGCTTCCACCTCCCTCTACAGATGACAATGCTGGGTTGTTTTTAACTTTTTTCTTTTTACAGTTATCAGAAAACTCGAGATCTGGACGGGGGGATGTACAGCAGGTCATGGGAGGTTAGGTTAGCAGGTGGGAGGTTAGGTTAGCAGGTGGGAGGTTAGGTCACACATATATTTCAAACAAGGAAATAATCTGTCCTGCTCATATGCTTGAGGAAAAAAAACCAGATTTGCCTTCAAGTGTGATGATTTCCTCTTTCTGAGAAGAAGGACACTTGGAGATTTTTCTGCCATGTCTCTTGCGATGTGGGCATGACCTAAGATAAAAAAGTAACAATATACTTTCCAGAGACAGAAAGTTGTTTTTTCTGAAGTTCGCTGGTTTTCAGGCTGAAAGCGAGTTCCACTCATACTGCAAAAATAAGAGGTTTTATCTGCAGTATCTAGAGCAAACTTATGTCTTACAGAACTTTAATTACCTATCTTATCATTTGTGTAACACCCAGTCCGGGAGTCCTACTTTATACAAGTTATATAGTGAGAGGTATTGCCTGCTTGTATTTTTTCCTTAGAGGAAATATATATATATATATATGCAGTATACACAGAGTTATAGCGTTTCATAAATATGCATATATGCGAGCTTAGTTTGACAAAGGGAATGACCTTCTACCAGTGGTGGCGAACCTATGGCATGCGTGTTGTTTTTCTTTTAAGATGAAAAGTGGTAACGTACGAGTTGTTTTTTCTAAACTAAAACCTCAGTACTCGGGTTTAATGACAGAGTTAGCACTCTGCGATAACTAAGTAGGTTTGGGGTTGCAGTTTGGGCTGGTGTAAAAGGTTCTCCACCCTCCCCAGAGAGCACTTTTGGGCTTTCTGGTCACTCCGGCTGGACGCGCTGTGTGATTGTCTGCTTTCTCTGAGGCTGGAGAAGGATTCACAGCACACCTGGCTGTAAGCCTGTATCAGCTGTAGGGCCCCGGTAAGGTGTGTCCCTCCTCCTGCCCTGGGATTCAAAGTGTCAGCTTTGAATTCAGGCTCACTGGCTCCTGTTCAAAGGCTCTGGACAGAGGAAGCAGAGATGCTGAAGGTGGGGGTCTTGGCACAGGGACCCTTGTCACTCTGGAGCCTCTGTTTGTTGATGGATGGATGAAACAACAAAACTAAGACCCTTCCTGAGATTTTAGCTCAGAGCTCAAGTTAAAGGGGTGGAAATGTAAAAAGGACACATTGAAGTTTAAATATCATTGACTGATTTTGCTGAAACTCTCAGCTGAGGGCTGACTTCAGGGACTTTCCAGGCTGGTGTAAAACTCAACTAGCTCCTTCCCCTCAAGGGGGCCTCAACTGTGTAACTTCTCCAAATCACACCAGGCCTGCACCGAGAAGGACTTTCACACTTGCTTGGCCTACCAGGAACATTAGCAGGTGCTCTGGGCCCCCGGAGCTGACACTTGATGCCTAGGTGACACCTAGATCCAATATTTGGGGTCTGGTTTTCAGTAGGTTTTACCTCTATGGTGGGGTGGGTGGTGCTGATGGTGTCGCCAAGCTAAAGCGGGCAGCCACCTGCAGGAGGAGGAAAAGAATATTCCCGGAGAAAATACAAGTTGCAATTCCTTTTTCGCTCTGAGTGTCAGAGGTGTTGTGGCACGCAGGCCACATTTGCGTCTGGGATGCTGACGTGGGATGCGGTCTCATTTGAAACTGTTTCGTGTTCAGCATCATAGCTGACGAGGCTGTGACCCCTGGCTCCGTGGGGGTCTGAGCGAGACTCTCCCAGCCCTCGAGCTCCTGCTCCTCCGTGATGGGCAGGAAGCAATGAAAGCTGCGTGGGGCTCATTCCCGCTCTCCCAGAAAGGGCGGCCCCTGATGCTGTGGCCTTGCCTACTTCCAAAGTGTGAGGCGGAACCGTCGTAGGGCAAAGCAGTTACCCCAGCAGAGGAGGAGCACCCACCTGACAGCACCCACCTGACAGCTGAAGTCAATTTCAACGCTTAGGAAAAAAGAGCGCTCTGTTTATCTCACTCTCTGCTTTTCATCTTAGCTCTCCAGACAATTGCTCCGGGTAGAGTTAAGCATAATGTAAACCATGGCTCGAAGGATATAATGCAATAGAGAATGTTACAGCTGTTACCAGAAAGCAGTTTGATCGATCAATACTAGTTTTGGGGTGACTGCATTACCCGTGATAAGAATAACCCACATTCCACTTTAAAAGTCTAAATGACTTGAGGCTCCCATCCAAGCTGCTGTTTGAGAAGTCACCCTCTCATCAAGTAAGGGTCACAGAGCCGGAAATGAGTGCGAAGATGTTTTGTAGAGGGAGAAGAAGAAGGTATGAGCTTGGATCTGGAGAATCGTGGTTCCAAGTGCGTCTGGAGCCTTTGACTTGGGCCGACTTTCTTCACTGCTGCTGGACTCAGCTTCCTGACCCATAAAACAGGGATAAAAGTGGTGCCTGCCCCGTCGGGTAGATGCTGAGTAGATGAAAATAATGAACTTACAGCACTTAGCGAGGTACTGAGTGTGAGTTCAGCCCATGATCACTTATTAACAGCATCTTTGCAAAAAAGGAAAAAAAACACCCAAAATCCTCTATGTCCCTATTGTGTTCAGCTCAGTGACTGCTGAGCTTTGTTTCTAATGCCAGATGTAAGAGGGTCCACGTGGGGAGCCAGTGTCCCACACTGCTGTCCGTGCAGGTGACCCAGTGCCAGGCCACATGCAAATGGTGGGGAGTTGTTTTTGAGTCTGGTGGGAGAAAAACAAGAGAGAGTTCCTGTTCCTTCAACTGGTAGAGCTGTGCTTTGCCTCTATTTTTTTATTTATTGGATTGTTTCCCTTACTCTTTTTAGTCTGAAGGAGATCAAGTGGCTCAAAGACTGTAAATTTTTTTGAGACAGGATCTTGCTCTGTAGCCCAGGCTGGCCTGGAGCTCACGGCAACCGTCCTGTGTCAGCCTCCCGAGTGCTGGGATTAGAGGTGTGCGCCACCATGCCCAGCCTCGGAGGTTATAATTACCTTTCCCTGGTGTACTTCAGGGCCCAGGGAGCTGAAGAGCTGTTTCTGTGCCTTACACAAAAGGCACAGCCTTCTTGAGCCCTCAGTGCTGGCTCCAGGCCACACAGAATTGCCAGATTTGAGAGAAGGTTGCATCCAGGTAGATTCAAGCTACAGATCATTTTGTCCGAAACGTGGCAAGGAGAGGAGGCAGGTCAAAGAGTTTTACAAGGCAGTGATACTGGCTTGCTGCATGAAAGGGGTGTCTGGGAGCCGCTGCCAGACGTGTCAGAGGGTTCTGCTGAGTGGCAGATCCCGCCTGGCCTGAGATTCACTCCTTAGTTTCTGCGTTTCAACTCTCAACACCTCCTGAATTAGAAGAACTGTCTTAACTTGAGCCAAAAGCACCGGAGCGTGAATCGCTCCTCACTCCGTGGCAAAACAGCCCGATATTTTGAAAACAGGATGCTTTGGCTCCGCAGCATAAAAAAGAGGAACGGAAAGAGAAACGGTGCAGAAAGGAAGAGAGCAAACAGCCCCAGGAGGACCCTCGGCACTGGCGCACCAGCGGTGACCTACCCCCCTGACCTTCACTGTGGCTCAGTTCCTGACCTCCTGTCACCAAAGCCGACCAACGTCATCGGGGGAGGATAGCAGGAATGGTGCAGCTGCTGTGAGGGTGACTAGAATTTCCTGTCCCCTTCCTGACAGAGGCAGTCGGAAAGGCCAGGGTTGCAGCAGCCCAGGACAGCTCCGGGGAGGCGTGGCTGGGACTGACGGACAGGGAAAGGGAGGGGTTCTGCCTCCTTTCTGCAGAAGCCTAGCTCCCCTCCCGGGACTTTTGAGTGAAAACAAAGGTGTCCAAAGTGTCACAGGTACTCAGCACGTCGGTGGTTTGTCCAAAGAGGCACACACTGTGATAGCTCATAAGGAGTCGCGTTCAGTCGCTTGTGCCCGTCCTGACTTCCCCCCAGATGCCCTCTTCTGAACTTTTCCTTCTGTCCCAGCTGTGCCCTGGGATGATTTTATGTCCGGGGTGAGGATCTGCGCCTACGTGGTGACAGTGAATGTGCTGTCCTCACCATTCTCTTTAGAGCGAAGCTCCAGGACTTAGCCCTTTGGTAAAGGTTTGCTAAGGAGACCTGGGAGCCTTTCCTAAGTTCTGCTGAAATCGGCCCCAGGCGCTGTCACTGGGGAAGTCAACTCTCCTGGCTGCACAGGTTTTGTTTTCCAGTTTTTCAAGAGCAGCTGGCACAGAGGCAGATCCTCGCCTGAGCTGTCGGAGAGGACAGGAGAGAATCCCACAGTCCCCCTAGCCCAGCCTGGAACCACTGGGAAACAAAGCGATCAAGATGGGTGGATGTTCCCCGAGTAGGCAGTTGTTTTCTAAATAATAGAATCGTCAAGAGCTAAGGGCTGTGCTAGATGCAGCCAAGGCCAGAGGAAACGAATCTTCTGGCCAACAGATTCGTCTTTGTACTCTGTTGCCAGTTGATGTAGACAGCCGACCAATAGTTGGGAGGCGCTGATGCCACACTGGCCTAAATGTCAATGATAGTGATTAGAGCAGCACTGCCCTCAGCACCTGTAGCACAACAAGGGTCCTTTTCCTGGACTCCGTGCTTCAGCGAACCTTGGCCTTGTCCTCCACCTGCCCACTGGCCCAAGAGGTGAGCGGGTCAGGCAGTGCGGGAAGGGAGGGGCCTTCCCGTACCGCCTCGAGGCCCCACTATGCAACTGCTAGACCCCGTATTCATTGCCCAGGTAACCCTAAACCCCCTCGCCGGGCCTGTGTAGACCTCGTCCCTTGAGTGTGTGTAGGAAGGAACATCCTCTGGCCAAGGGGAGGCAGGAGGTGGTCACTTGGGGTGAGGAGAGTTGTGTGGGTGGAGCTCGGACCCACGTGGTAGCAGAGGCTCCACGCAGGCTCTGCATAAGGCACCTGCCGCTGGAGGCAGGAGAGAGAGAGGCTGGGGTGCAGGAGCAAGGCCCCCAGTGCTGCCACATCCAGGGTGCTGACCAAGCCCAACTTCAGTCAGTCCCATGCTGTGACTCCAGACAAGAGTCGAGCAGATGACTTCACTTGTGTCTTTATACACATAGGCTTACAGGTACAGCCTCGCACGTGTGTGAGGTGACCTTGAATTAGGGGGCAGAACAGAATAAAAATCAGCTCCGGTGGCTGGGTGGGCATTCATGCACTTTTTGATGCAACTTGTCTCGCTTTGCAGCTGAGATGTATATACAGTAAAGTATGGAGTTAGCAAAGTAAAGCCAAAAAAAGGTGTGTGTGTGTGTGTGTGTGTGTGTGTGTGTATTATATGAATAAGCCTCGAGTTTGAGTTCTAGCTGTGCCATGATTTACAAATGTTAGTAAGAATAATTAAATCATTTGTTTACATTTTATCTAGATAGTTGAAGAAGATTGTCTTGATGACCTCCTTCAGGTCTTGCGTTTATTGATAGAATAATAATAGTAAAGAAGCAGACTACCGGGGCAGGTGCAGACTCTGTGTGGGCCTTGAACTAAGCTCTTTACCCTGAGTCTCCCACTGATGCCCACGGCGACACTTTAAAGTAGTTAGTGTCATTATCCCTGTTTCACAGACAGCTCGAGTGAGACTTACAGACTAGAAATGACTTAGCCAAGGTATAGAAATAAGGGAGCCATGGCTGGGAGTATTGTGCAACACTTGCTTAGCAACGTCATGAGGTAGAGGAGGAGAGAAAGAGAGAGAGAGACACAGGGAGAGACAGAGACAGAGATATCGAGACAGAGACAGGGACAGAGACAGGGACAGAGAGTCAGCATTCATATTCAAAGTCATCTGACTAACCATCAATGACCCCAACAAAATAGGAAAACATTTGGATGTAATCAGCAATTCTTCTAAAGGAGTTTGGTGGTGGTTGATGGGAGACTTGTATTCTCCCCATTCTGGCCATCCTTGTTTCAGTCTGATTCAAAATTCCAATCTATACCTATCGTTATTTCCAGCCTGTGGGCTGGCTAGTCTTGGCTGGAAAACACAATCTACTGACATAGATAAGAAGGAAGAATGATTTTAATCAAGGAGATTTATTGTAAAACACTCACGGAAATGTAAATAACAATATTGAAAACATCTACTTCTATTTTGTTTAATTTGACCATTTCCATGTTGGAATATTGGATGATTTCCTTCACTAGATTGTGACCACTTAGCCCAGAGTTTTCTGCTAACTCACTCAGAGATTCCTGAGAGGACTGATCTCTAAGGGATTAAATGAGGGCCGTTACCTTTGTAATTCTGGAGAGCTGATAAGACAGCGTGATGTTCTCCACATCTCATAAATAAGTCCTGTAAGGGGAGCCTCACTCTCCATGTGAGAGAAACAACTGGATGCTTAGATTGTCAAGTGGAAATCTAAAACACTAGTCTTGAAAGACAGAGTCACACTACATTAATGGTGCAAATGTTGGTTTCCATTTTGTTTACCTCCTCCTTGCCTTTTATGGGGGGGGAGGGGTGTCACAGCCTATCCCAGTCTAAAAGCCTACCAGGTTCTATGCCATTGTTCCAGAGAAAGGCCAGGGGTTTTGCACATTCTGCTGAAAGCTTTCACCTCTGCGGAACAGTGCGCTCTGCAAGTGGAGACAGCTCGGCTGTTGGAAGCCAAACCGCTCTACACAGATCCGCAGGACCTGTGTCCCTGGCAGGAGGTGTCCGCGCTCGCAGGCGCCACCCCAGGCGCTGAGGCGCCTCCCTGCACCCCTTCCAGGCCCCCTTCCGGGCCTCACCGGCCCCCCATGACCTGCCCACGTGTACTTGCTATTCCCCTCAATTGGTGCCAAACTGCTTGGCCTCCTGGGTAGTTTACTGTAACTTCCTTTGTTTGATTTACTTTCAAGTGGCCAAGCACTTCCACAAAGAAAGGACTGTTAAGTTATTTTGAAATGAAGAAGACAGTAAAACTCGTGTCTTTTGTTTCTGTTTTGGGGAGGGCCTGATCATCTTTTCCTCCTTGTGGAGTCGATTTTAAAGCTATAAATCACGCCATTTTACTCATGGGTCCCAGAATTTTCCCTTCCCCCAACCCCCTGCGGTCTTAGTGTGCATCACTTTTGAAGTCTGAAGCCTTCATTGACTGAAGTTCAGCAAAATTTATTTAAATAAATTCATGTTTATAGCTCAGTTACTTTGGTCTTTTGAAATAGTTAAAATGATTCGAAATTTAAGTAGGTTTGAAGTTGATTATGAAAAACCTTGGTCACATTCCCAGCTTTCTTCTCCCAAATATTTTGTGTAATGCTACAGCCTTACACAAAATTATAATTATAAAAATAATTGGAGTGTGGAGAGCGAGGAATAAAAATGATGAAATCAACTCAGAAGTTTCAGACTTAGGACAAGAAATACTGCCCTCCAATATCTGCGAAAAATAACTTTAAGTATATGTTTTAGAAATAAGACAGTAAGGAGGGAAGTAGTCACTAAATAAAAATACATTTCCAGTTCAACCACACTGGCTATGGTAAAGCAGATCACACAAGACAAAGTGAAGCATTTATTTGGCAACTGTTAATATCTGTGTCACTGAGGATGGTGAAATTCAGTAAATCAAACAAAAATGAGTATTTTTTTCCCTGGCTAATGGTTGTGCATAGTTGCATAGCTGCAAAATCTTAAAATGCTAAGCTCAGGAGTAGCTTTCAGTATTATCCACTGGAAGTCATGTTATGGATAAGAAAGTGAGGTATGGATTTTCTCACTCATAAAGAGTAGGGATGAAATATTCAGTGCACTCCAAAGAACTTCATAAAATCTGAAGCACTGCTCACAGAAAAGCAATCATATGACGGTATGACTGCGTCAGAAATCAGCAAGGTAACTCGGACTGTGGCTCTGAGAGCCAGGTCCGATTATTAATCCATTTTCAGCAAAAGGCCAGTTACGCTTAGGAGAGGCGTGGCACCCTTTCCTGTTAGAATCAGTTGATTTTCAAGCTTCTTATTCTCCATGTTCCTCTCTTGAGTAAAAGCTATCCATGTCATGTCATTTCAAGTAGAGAGAACAGTTTCAGGATACTTAACATTTGGTGATCAAAATGAGAGAGGAAGCAGTTGGAATGAGTTACTTTAAATGTTCCTGCTCTCCTTGACTTTCTCCACTTTTTATTATTTTAGTTTCTGAATTTAAAAAAAAATCATAAATGATTAGAAAAAAATCTCATCTTACAAAGGCACCAGAGATTATTGTTTTCAGCATTCATTAAAATGATGCCCTCTAGATAACTTTTCCCAGTGTTTTCAGCCAAAACCACTATCCTATCTCTTCATATTAATTTCCATTACTGACACTTAATGTCTACGTGATATTAGCCATGAAAAATGTACTGTTAATAACGTACCATTTGCAGTGATGTTTCCAGCGTTTCATCACTATAACTTGATACTATTGCTGGTTATTTTCTTAAATTGGGTGAGATTCCCTAACAAATGCATTCATGAGCGAAAGGCCAGGAACATTTCCGAAGCTTTTGTTCCTTGCCTGCCTTCTCACTAACCCTGCTGCCAGAGTTTTAGTAGTAAAAATGTCCTATGGTTTGAGTAACTGCCCTTAACTTCTTTCTATTTCTCCTTTCCTCTCTCTGGATTTCAAGATGAGACTGGAGATTTTTACCTACTTGTGTAAAAGTACCCCAGCCTTTGAATTCTTTCTACCATGTGTCAGAGCTATGGCTTGGAACCATAAAATCGAGATGGGAATCTCAGTCGGACCCTGGCCTCAACCCTAGATGGTTTCTGCCCAAAGGCCCAGTGTGACGTTCTTACAGCCCAACTGCTTTCTTGATGCTGAAGTCATACCACAGCCACCGCGGGAAGCTATTGATTGGGAAACAATATCAATGACTTGTAAGAATTTTAAATCAAGTAAATCTTCCTTACAGTACAGAGACATGCTCTGATGTATTTAGGCAGCTGAAGATGAGTTTTAGATTCATTCAGAACTTCAGTCTCTGCTTGGTACCTCAAATATTTTGCTACAAAATTTGAATAGTAGTCTATTAATCTAATATTTAAAATGAGAAGATGCAGAAAAGTCATGAAGAGAAAATGATTTGGGGAGAGTTGATTGTGTTGGTATAATGCTTAAGAAAGGAGACTATTTCATGCCTAAAAGATCCTTGACATTCTGACACCTCGTTTCTAGTCACTGTTTATATTGTAAAATGGGACAAAGAAGCGAAATTTCTCAGCACGTACTCTCGCAAATGAGAAGAAAAGTCCTAATTCTTGAATAAGCAAGTTTGGTGTTTTGGCTATTGGAATAAGATATACAAGATTTAAGCTTATAAAGCTAAAATATTTGAAAGGAGATTCCACTTGGAGAAAAAAAAAGCATGTAAGAGTCAGAATAATGATTCTAGGGTGAGAGGAAGAGACACAAGGAAAGCACGTGGCCTAAAATTTAGCAGCTCCTGTTGGTCACAGAGTGGACTTTCAACTTCCTCTCTACCCTCACGTCAGAGATCCTACTGAAAACAAAGGTTTAAAACTCAGAGTTTTATCACTTGAGAATGAAGAAATATAGGTCTTTACATCACTTTTGTCATTTCTTTGCCTGCTAAACTTTCCCTTGGCCCAGACACGTCATTAGCCCCAATCCATGGCCTTTCTTTTTCCGTGCCACCTCATTTCTTCTGGGGCCTCATTACTGTCCATCTTCTTACCCATCTTATCAGTCAACATCACGGCTAGCGGTTGGTTATCTGGGCCCTTCCCTTTGTGTGCTCTAGCGTAGGAACTCTCAAGAATTGAAATCATGTCTCAAAATGTTCAGACTTGGACAGTACCAGGGCTGCCAGTGCCAAGGAGGCCTAGCTCGGTTCCGGCTTCACTGTGAGGAAGGACATGAAAAGAAAAGAAAAGCTTCTGTCTGTTAGTGACAGTGGATTTTTTTTTTTTTTTTGGTATCAGAACTCAAACTCCAGGCCTTGCACTGCAGTTGATTTTTGATGTATTTGATTTTAGAAAGTTGTGCCAACCAGCACAGTGCAACGCTGAAGATGAAAATTCTTTCAGCACTTCCGCAAACTTCCACATTTGGAGCACCTTAGCCTTGGGGCAGGGAGGTGCAGGTTCCTTTTGATTAGAAGCTAGAGACATCCAGCAGGGCACTCATGAGATGGGTCACAACTCTAGATATCCCACTTGTAGGAGAGTGGAACCAACCAGCCAGGCGCCACCCGTGCACCCAGCTGGAAGGGTGCAGGGCCCCTCCGTCCAGGCTGCCCCGCCTGCCCGGGCTCCCTCTTCACCTCAGATGACTGAGACACATCTGTGTTGACTGATGCAGTGGGCGTGTCGCCAGTGAGTTGCCCCCGGATTTTCCCCTGCTGTGTTTTAACACTCGGGATCTGGTTGCACAAAGGCGATTTGCATCTTCCGTACATATTCCCTGGGCGCTTCCTTGAGGATGTCTCTAGATTTACCTGTATTATTATTTTTTTAATTAAAAGTCACCATCATTTAAATTCAGAGAATTTATTTTCGCTGGAATTAGTTCCAAGTCTATTGCATTAATAGTCCTCTTTGGTGTGTTCAAAGTCTTAAGATGATTATTCAAAGTGTCCTATGTCTTACATAATAAAAGTCACCAACTGGAAGAAGCTACATACTGATTTTTAAGAAAAGTTTTAGGACCCTTAATAAAGCACTTTGCTAAAATAAAGAACTTTGCCAAAAATAAAAGCATAAACCAATGGGCAGGAAAAGTCGCTCTGTAAAAAAGAATAAGATAAGTATGCTGCATTTAAGTGAGAAAATATTAGCCTTTTTTATGGTAGGTAGATATTCAGGGAAGGTTTCTTTTTTCTGTTTCGATCACTGCTTTTCCAATCTAAGTGCATGAACCGACTTCGTTTCCCAGAAAACTCCAAATCTGCCTGCGGCGACCTTGGTGGCAAGGAAATGCTGACTTCAAGGTCCATTTCCTCATCTAAAGCTCATTTGCTCTCACAGCTCCCTGAGGGACCAGGGTGCAGTATGAAACACAGAGCCGTTCGCTCGATAAGTGTCCGGCCTCTTGTCATTTCCGTATGGCCGCGTCCAGCGTTGCGTGATAAGGAAACATATGTAAAGAGCACGTCTGTGTCCATGGACTTTCGCCTGTGTTCTTATGGACACTCACTATGAGCGAGTCTCATTAGATCCCATGGGCAGAAGCAAAGCCAAGAGTCAAGGCAGAGAACCGCACAGGCTGTGCTGGCGCCTGCCTGGAATCCCAGCACTCTAGGAGGCTGAGGCAGGAGGATGTCAAGTCCAAACCCAACCCAGGCAATATGGCCACTTAGCCTGTCTCAAAATAAAACATTTTTAAAAAAAGGCAGGCCAGGGTTGCAACTCAGTGCAAAACCCTTGCATTCAATCTTCACCACCAACAAAAAAAAAAAAGAAAAAAATAATTGTGTAAATCCTTCAGCAAATCTTGAGACTTAAGGTCAAATGTTCCTCTCTTTGTCTTGAGATTCAACGATTTGAAAATTAAAAGTAAAGGGAAATTGGCAGAGTAAGTTACTGTATCCTTGTGACCTGTTAACAAAACATATAATCATAGAATTTGGAAGCTAGATGTCAGCCCTGGCTCCTTCTCATTTCTTTCAGACCTCAGTTTAGATGTTATCTTTGCGGGGGAATCTCCTCTAATTACTCATCTCAGCAGTTTGCTGGCATAACAATTTATGGGTTTTGTTTTCAGTCGTAAAGTGTGGCTTTCACTCATTAGATATAAACTTAGGAGAGACTTTATATTACCTACCATGGGGCTTTATAGTGCGTCTATCATGTTCACAGTAACCCTCAGCCTTGAGATTAGCCCTAGGTGCGTGGTTGGCAGTTAAATAAGTACCTTTAGGAATACTGCGTGAGGTTCAGAAACTTAATCTAATTTGTTGAGAACCAAATATGTTAGGAGTAGCAAATCCACTGGAACCCAGCAGTCCTCTTTCCCGTTTCACAGCAGAGGTACTTGCTACACCTAATTCCATGTTTTTTTAATTGTTAAGTTGGATGAGGAACCCCTTACTGGTTCCCAGCAACTCCTCGAATCTCCCCCAAGGGTAGAGATGTGCATTGATGGACTGGATGGTTATGCACTAGCAGTGCAGGTCGCTGTTCTCCATTCCTAGCTCGCTAGGGACGCACCTCTGACCCCGCTGCATGTCTGATCCATCCACATCCTTTTCAGGATTAATTTCCCCTGAGAAAACCTGACCAAAGCACATCCTTGGTGCAGTTCTCCCTGTGCGGGGCAATCTGGTTAGTCATGGCCTTGGCCAGTATCTAGAGTCCTGAAAATCTCTGTTTGAAATAATTGGCTAAGCCAAGGAAGCAAGCGTGGACAGAGGTCCCAACAGCCGAATCTCTCCAGTGTTCTTTCTTCATGGTGTGGCTCCAACAGTCGAAGGCCCTTTCGGGTTATGGTTTTGATCTGACGTTTTCATCTATCCTTCTGGCCATGCTGGTTTTACACTCCTTAGACGGGTGAATAATCTAAATGTCAACCATCAAGCCTGCACTCCTATGAGTAAGTCGTGTGTCACATAATCTATATGACATGGCCCTGTATCACACCTGCAGTGGGTACTGTGGGAATTCTCTAGTTAATTATTATATAAGCTACTGTCAACACGAAAAGTGTTAAAGTGCCAAGGAACCAACCGAAACCTCCACCTACAAGCAAATCCAAGGTGAGAGTTACCATGAGCTCAGATTCTTGTAAAATTCAGAGATGAAATCTCACTTCCGGTCCAAACCCTGTGAAGTAAGAGTACCCACGAGGTCTCAAACACCTGACCAACCCTACCCATGTAATTTCTAGTTTTCCCATTTTAATGATGGGAAAGCTTAGTCTCTGAGATCTCAATGACTTGGCTAAGTTACAGACCCAGGTAGGTTGAGATTCGGATGCACCTGCATCGTGGTGCTGCGATGTGTGGTCAGCCCCAGTAAGGCCACCCTAACCAGCATGCCTGTCCCCGCAACCCGATCATACACGGCCCTGTGGCTGCCATGAACCTAATAAACCTGTACCTCGTGTGGTACGGAGCCTTCAATGCATGTGTCCGTCTCTCGTAGTTACGGTGGCTGCAGTAGGAAAACCAAACGGCAGAGCAAGTTTCACAATCTTTGTTCACAGAATAAAATTATTTGAGGTTACTGTTTTCATTCTTTCTGATTTATAGGTCTGTTCAAACCTCCAACCTATGACAGATTCTGCTCAGTTTGCGTGTCTGTACATCTAGCATGGAGGTTACCAAAATACCAAAGCAGAGAAGAGAGTGCTTTCAGGAAAGGAAAGGACAGGCCGCTGTAGCCCATGGCTTTCGTTTATATATACAAAGGCCTCAGGTTTGACCTTGGAAACTGCTGCTGCAGTGGGCCGTCCCAGCCTGAGAAGATGCTGATCTGAAGGCAATTCTGAAGCCTCCCCTTGTCTTCTTATCTGAAGGAGTACGTGAAAGTCACCACTTAAAATCAGTATAATTAATATTAAACACCATGTATGCAAATTAATGCAAATAATATTAAAAACTCTGCATGTCACATGTTCCCCTCAAGGGTGTGGAGAGGTACAGTAATTTCAAATACAAACTAGGGTAGATTTTTGTAAGTGAAAACACACTGGGAATTTTTATAAAGCAGAGTTTAAAACAGCTCAAGAGATGTTATAGGCTGAAAATGGAAATCAGCTCTTATGACGAATCATGACCAATATTTATAGGTTATGAAAACTCAAGTAAGTCTATGTGGGCGAAGGTTTCCTGTTTGTGTAATTGATTTTAAAGCAGATGCAAAGGTCCTGAAGCGCAGGTCTAATTTCCCACCGGTCAGGAGAGGACTCCAGGCTGGAGGGTGCATGGGCCAGATGTGACTCTGGGGGTGAAAGGTTCCAGGAGGGCCCTTGGCCTTCAGCCCTGAGTATCATCATGTCCTGCAGCCTGGGGGCTCACTCGAAGCCTGCTGTAAACATTAGCCATTATATCTGCGCAGAAACCACGGGGTGGGGCACCGGTAGAGAAGCGTAAGAGCAATGAAGCATGTACCTTGGTTATTTGATTTTTCTCAGTTGCTACCATGCCTTTGGCCATGGGTTGAAAAGGGCCCCTGCTGTATTTATCATGCCCACACTCAAACTCTGCCAAAATACCTCTTTTCATACTTTCTATTAACAGGCGACTTAAAAGGGAATTGTGACGTCAGCAGAATCTTCTTGTGAGGTGCCAGGAGTTGGTGCCGACCTTGAGTTTCTCAGAATGAAAAGCTTTTGTCAAAACAAGTTTGAAATTTTTAATTATCTAAAAATACTATATAATGACTCTAAATTTGACACATTCTGATGAGTGTAGATCTTTTTTTTTTTTTTTTTTTTTTTGTCTTTTTGAGACAAGGTTTTATTATGCAGTTCAGATGGGCCTTGCAGCCCACACGGGCCTCAAATGTACAGCAGTCCTCCTGCCTCAGCCTCCCAAGTGCTGAGATTTAGGCATGCACCACCACATCTGGCTTGATCTTTGAATAATTAGATGTGTAATATCTGTGTGTGTATATATATATATATATATATATTAAAAATTTTTTTGTTGAGCATGGCAACACAGCCCTGCAATCCCAGCACTATGAGAGGCTGAGGCAGGAGGATCACAAGCTAGAGTCCAGCCTGGGCAGTTTAATAACCTCATGAGTCTCTATCTCAAGATAAAAATATAAAAAATGGGCTGTGGATGTAGCTCAATGTGATCACCAGTAATGAAAAAAAATTAATTTCAATTTTGAATCTAACTGGGTGTCATGATTTTTCATTTGCTAAGTCTGACAGCCCTACTTACATGGAAATTCTATATATTTTGCTCTCTATACATTATATGCTGTGAAGTATATATAATATATATAATATATAATACATAATATGCAGTATATAATATGTAAATGTAATAAGTATTAGACAGTTTATGAAGTATGAAATGCAGCAAGCATATGAGGCTTTACACATTATCTGTTAGATGTCATTTGCTACTGAGTTAGGTCATTTGCTACTGAGTTAGTTCTGCTTCCAGAGCAGAAGCATTAGGTCACAGTGGTTTGCTACCAACTTTCTTATGGGAATTGTGATGGACCTAAGAAAACTCATATTTTAGGGTTCTGCTAATGTGTGTTATGTCTCCTCTTGAAATGATCTCAGAAGTTCTAAGAAAAATGGGCAGTAAAAGGGAAAGAAAGAAGAAGAAGAAAGAAAGAAAGAAAGAAAGAAAGAAAGAAAGAAAGAAAGAAAGAAAGAAAAAGAAAAAGAGCTAAAGGTTTTGAGGGTTAATCAGGACCTAATCTCAAGGTGTAGAGCAGTTGTCTTTAATTTTTTAATTTTTCTCAGTTCTCTGAACTAAAAGCCTGCAGATCCGTTCCAAGTGTGCTTTGCAAACCTCTCTTGAGCAAAAGTGTCTTCTACCCAGTAAGTGGGGCTCATTCCACTTTCGCCTCACCGTGAATGCCAGTATTTTACTGCAAAAAGGTGGTAGAGATACTCATGTTGTTTTTCATTATTTATTGTGGTCACTGCGTCGCTGGGCAGTTGTGAAGAGCAGCCTCTCTGTAACGATGGGCTTGGAAGAGTTTCTTTCCGGGCCTGGCCAGTGGGTGCTGCCTGCCGTGGACCCTGATGTTTGCCGCCGGAGCTCCCGCCCCTTTGGGACCCCCAGGTTGTGGCTGAGTCCATGTTAACAAGCGATGGCACGGCCTTTGTTTCTTCTTTACCTGGCCACCTACCTGCTCCACTCTATGTTACCTGCCCCTCCAACAAGGGAAAGCTGTCATTATGACATAACTTACAGGGAAGACAGAAAAGAGGAAAGATCTGAGATATGCAATATCAGATAACCCGACTTGCTGGGCATTATGAGTTTCGGGAAAGGTTTTAGAGAAAGTATACTGTCTCTGTGTTCCACTTTTCTTTAAATTCTTTTGTTTTTCATTGTGGTACTGGGGATCAAACCTAGGGCTACTGCATTCCCCTGCTTTTATTTGTTTACTGTTTGTTGAGGCGGGGTCTTGCTAATATCTGTAAGATCTTACTTGGGTCTTCTATATTGTAAGTCAAATTTGCAAAAGAAAGCGCAGGCTGTTTTGAATTAAAGTCCATTTCTTTAGACTTCATGTCATCCTGTCTTTTTAATCATAAGAGACCTCAGAAATTAGCCATTGGGCAACTAAAGGAACTGAACCCGTAGCTGAAGAACTTCAGTGTCAAGGAGTGCCTCGGGGCCGGGGTCTGGCTCAGTGGCGTAAGTTCCTGCTTGGCAAACGAGAGGTTGTGAGTTCAATTCCCGGCACCAGTGAATAAATAAATAAAATGACATGGACTTTAAAGAAAAAAAGAAGGGGTTCATCTTACTGGAGATCTCACACTGAGGGAGCAGCAGAGTGGAAAGAGGCAAGTTCTGCTTGTCACCATTTCTCACCAACCTACACCACCAGTTTCAACTTCTTTCTGCCGCTACCAGCATTCTGTGATTTTGGGGAGTATTTTTCAACCCATTTGCTTTCCTGCTGTCCCGGAATTCTTATAAAGTCATGACTAACAAAGTATAAAATGTGAGTCAAAAGTTAGTCCCTAATAAAGTCATTGTGACTTTAATGATTTCGGCAGTTGTTTCTCACTGCAAAACAGGAAGATCCCACACAATGAGGCGCCTGTCTCACAGCTGGGCTCCTACGTAGACGGGCCACCCACAGGAGTCCCCACGGGGCTGTCTTCCTCTCTTTGGCACCTTCTTCCCGGTCCTTACAATCTTCTCCTACTGACTTCACGCAGAGGTTATCAGTGAGGACTGCCTGCCACTTCAGCCAGTCCTGGGTAGGCTGTATCTGATCACTTAGGATTCGCCCCTGGCTCTGCTGTGTGTTTGATATTGGAGCCTTATATTATCTGCCCCCCAGGATTGCTTACTCCCGAGAAATACAAAAGCACCAAATTTCAGATTTGTAAAGACTGAGATTGGTGTAAGTGCCTCATTCTCAAGATAAGCCTAGCTTCTCTGTGGACCTTCCTACAGCCTTTAACTAGTCCTCTGAAGAGAAGCCTAGAAAAGTGACAATGTTCTATCCCTTCAGAAAAACTGGCTCAGGAGCCACTAATTTCCATGGACGGCATTGAGACTGAAGACAAAATGGAGCATCAAATAGTATGGTCCTGCCAAGTGTAACTGATTTTCAACTTACTATATCTGTTCAGCCATTTCTGACTCGTAAAGGAAGCCTATTTAAAAACATCACAGATGATTTTATAGAAGAGATATATTACAGGTAAATAGTACTCAATCACTTATAGAGAAAACGGTACCTTCTTCCTTTCGCAGAAACTAAGTGTACTTTTTTCAAGCAGCGTTTGTAAGTCCAGCCCTGGGAGTTTGGGGAGGCGCTGGCAGGATTTGGGTCATAAGGGCTCATTCATACACTTTGCTCATCTGTGTTGAAAGGCGCTCTGGCCATTGGCCCCGGGGACATGGTTTCTAGGTGCCTTGAACAGGGTTTTCTTGTGAAGACAGATTCTTAAAGAAAAGTAGGATCTGTGGACGTAAACGCTGGAGACCCATTTATCTTGAAATAGTGAGCTCCAGTTTGCAGCTTTCTCCACTGCACCTGATAGAGTCAGTAATGTCCAGTCTCTCTCAGTCTTGTAACTCTTTGGAACACAGTTTAATCGGGACCTACCAACCTTCCTATCTGGACTGCTTGATAAATAGACAAGGAGCCTCCTGAAATCTTAGACTGTAAAATCCTTCACGCTAAATCCTCTCTCCCTTTGCCGGTGACTTATTCCTACCGACAGAAGCGTTTCTTACACTGCGCTCTTTTTCTCAGTACTGCAGAAGTAGGTTTTATTTTCGGGGAAGTATTGGTGGCTGGTAAACAATTTACCCAAACCGTAGGAAGCTGACACAAAGCTTATCATAGAATCACAAAAGGTTAGGGCTGAGAGGCTGAGTCTCTAAGATCTCACGTCACCCTCACTTCTGTTACACAGGAGAGGTAAAGTGACCTCACAGGGCCCTCAGTGAGAAATGGGGATGAAAGTTGTGGTTGGTCCATGGCATCAGAGCCGCCTCTGACTTGCCACAAAAGACCCCATATGGCAGTCAGATGCCACCAGCCCAGGGCCGCTGAGCCTCACAGCTGGCTCCCCAGCCCTAACCTCAAACATCTGTCACATGGGTCGCATTCTTTGGTGTGTCTGTTCCCACAGGCCAGCCCTAACCCTTCTAGTGGGATGCTACCTCACTGGGGATGTGAAGGCACTCCCTGTCTGGGCCCTGAAGGCCACGTCTGCCCCCTCCCCCTATTTTGTACAGAGTCCAACATAAGTGGGCCCTTCAGAAGTGTTTTTTGATGAGAGCGATGATTGCCTTAGTCAGTGCGGTGACAAACAGGAGGAAAACCAATGGTTGTTGCTAGGCAACATCGAAAAGGCCAGGTTGCTTGCTGACACTGAGTGACCTCTGTTTGCGTACTTGATCTTGCTGGGTGTCCTAGGGTTGTCTGAAGATGACTTTGTCTTCTGATGGCAATGCCATGCCCGTGGCAAAAGGCTCCTAGGGAGAATTTGTTTAAGCGTGGGAATAAGGAAAGTGGCGTTAACTACTCAATATGAGCGCATGGACCCCATCTGTATTCTGGAGTTGGGAGAAGAGAGGAGAGGTGAGTGGTTTGACCCTGCAGCTGCGGGTCACCCCTCTGTCTCCATGCTGGGACTGGTTGACAACATCTCCCATAGGGCCCTCCCACAGTAGGAACCCATAGAAGGAAAAGAAAGAGGAAATTACTGCTTCTTCTACTCTGGTTCAGTTTCTACCTGTCTAGGCTTCTCCACTTAGACTCCAGCATGGCTAATAGAACCGTCCCCGCCCCCTACCGCCTGGTCACTACTGTAGTTAACCCACGTGCCTGAAAAGGTTTGTGTCTGCTGGAACCACAGCTGTCGTAGCACATTCAAAGAGTTCTGCTGGCTCATTCATTGTTTAACTGCTGTGTCTTCACTGTTTGGCCTGCCCATTTTCAGCATTTGAACCCCTGATAAAATGTCATTACCAAAATAATACAGAAGTGACTCCAAAATACCCCTAAGAATTTCAGTGATATTGAAAGAAAGAATGAGAAAAGGAATTGTTGGGCCGGGGATTTAGCTCAGTGGCTTAAGTGCCTGCCTTGCAAGCATAAGGTTGTGAGTTTGATCCCCGGTTCCAAAAAAAAGAAAAAAAAAAGAAAAGGAATTGTTTGAATATTACCTTTGGCTAAGACTGATGCACACAGAGAAAAATTACAGGACAAATCATCTATCTTTATGCTTTCTATGGGATTTTTTTTTTTCCAATGGTTCAGGGGAAACTGCGTCTTTGCTAAAATTCAGCAGATCAGTGAGAGCCTATAAACCTACCTTTCTGCTCCCGAGGCTTCAGCAAAAGTGAGGAGGAGAGGTGGTTGGAACAGAGCGTTTCAATTGTAAAAAATGATTAGCATGAGATTTAGGCAGGAGGCTCGATGGCACAGAAGTTCAGTGGGTAGCGCTGAAGTGATTGACAGAGGTGCCTGGCTGTGGTTACAAACATGGGAAATGGGGGCTGGGGATTTGGCTCAGCGGCATAGGCACCTGTCTTGCAAGCACATAGTCATGAGTTCAATCCCTGGTACCAACAAAAAAAAAAATGGAAAACATACATGTACGTGAGTGGGGTTCCTTAGAAAGAGGGTGACTGGGCCTTTGTGAGGACCATGTAGGATACAGGGAGCCCACAAGCAGCAGTGCTGGTTTGCACTGGCTTCGCCTGGAAAGACCAGGTCTCTGGGTGCAGGAGGTGGACAACCCAGGTCTGGGATGCACTGATGGGGATGGATGCAGGATGCCCATTGGAAGGGAACACCTCAGGAAAGTCAGCCAATCCCATGCGAAGGCCTGTCCTGTTCCCAGGCAGGGCTGGGGAGCAGAGGGGAGGGAGGGGGAGCCAGGCAGGGAATCCCACTGCAGAGGCATCCACAGATTGTCTTTTGCCAGAGCTGCAGTGCTGGTGAGGAGAAAAGTAGCTGCAGGAAAGGGGTGACCCTCTCAGCTTGTGCTAGGTCATGAAAGTGAAATAAAAACAGAGTTAACTCCTAAATGCTTCTCACATGAATAAAAGATATAACACTAAAAAACCAAATGGGCATGGTTGCCCCTAACCCCCCAAAGCATTCACTATTCATTCAGCGAACTACGCCTTGAGTTTCCTAACACAGGATCCCAAGGTTAAGTGAGTTTGATCCATTTGTCCAGAGCAGCCTAATATGCATATTCATGAGTTAATGCACATTAGGAGTGCAGCAACTTGCACACCGCCAATGAGCTGCTTTATGAAACATTAATCCCACCCCCACCCCGTCCACTGCATTGTAAAAGAAGGTAAATGTAGTGGGCAAATAACCCTCCCAGAAAGCCACCGTTAAAATAAAAATGTACTGGAAGCCTTCCCTGAAAGCAGCTTCCATGCTGATCTTCGTCACTTTTAAAAAAAAACATTCACAAAGGGAAGGAATCCAATGCACCCTCACTCTGAAAGAATTGGAGAGGGTGGGCGGTCCATGCACTGCAGAGACCAAGCCTGCAGGGAGGGAGAGGGTTAAGGAGTACCTGCGGCAAGGGGGGAGGGCAGGACTTCAAATTGACTTCAATATTCATGGGGCTTCCTCCATCTCAGCCTTCTCCTTTTTAAAAGATGGCTGTGTTTCCCCTGCTGGACTCAGCGATACTGCTCTCTGCAGAAGCCAGCAGAGTAGGACTAACCTGGGCAGGAAGCCCGGGGGGCCACTAGGACCGTTCATCATTGGTGAGAGCTTGGAGGCAGCGGCTGGGTGCATTTGGAAGGCTCAGCCCTCCTCTCACAACCTGATCTCATATCTCATTCTCCTCCTCTGCCAGGAAACCAGCGGAGCCCAGGCTTCTGGCTGCAAGGAGGGAGTGCGAAGAAGGCTTTGTTTCCATTAGGAAATGCCATCAATTATGGAGGCTTTATCTTTGCTAAGTCTTGGTTATTTCACCACTGAATCTGCAGGGCTTTCCTGACTATTTCGAGATCCCTCTCTCCAAACTGAATTCTTTCAAAGGAATTTGTGGATTGTTGCTAAGAGAGCCTCCAAAATGCCCGAGGCAAACTATTTGTTATCTGTCTCTTGGGGTTACATCAAGGTGGGTGCATTTGATTGCGTTCTGTGTGTGTCTGATAGCATGCAAACCGGCCGATTTATTTTCTGTGAAGAAGGAGCCGTGGATGATTTAATTTGTGCGTTCCTTTAGCTCTCCGGGTTCTCATTGTGAATAAAAGCGTGCTATATTCCATCGTATTTAACTGTCCTGCCATGTATTTTAATTCTGTTCTCATTCAACTCATTTTTTTTAAAGGATGGCTTTTTTCTTTCCTTTTTCTTTTAACTTTTCACTGTATCACTCTCACTGAAAAGCTTATCAACTCAAATGGAAATTCAAAGTCGAGTACCAATAACTGTGTTTTTACAATAGCTACATTTTTCAAGTGAAATGATTCTTAAATTCCTTTTCCTGTCTTTGCATCTTCAAAAGAAATCAGGTGTCAGTTCTAAGAAATCTTAAGGAAATCTTTCCTCAAGTGGCGTTGGAATAGTGTCAAATTAAGGGGACCTTATGTTCTGTGGCATCGATGTCTGCTTGTCTAATCTCCTGATTCCTAGAAAGTAAAGTTGAAAGCATTGAAAGAGATCATTTTCTCTGTTTTTAAAGATGGCTAATTCTTTTCTTTTCTTTTTTTTTTTTTTTTCATAAACAGTTCAAAAGGATGCTGAACCGGGAGCTGACGCATCTCTCAGAGATGAGCCGGTCTGGGAACCAGGTGTCTGAATACATTTCGAATACTTTCTTAGGTAAGATATTCACTGGGCAAAACCTGTCGCATATCTGAGCTTTTTCAAGGTGAAATTCCTTGACCCCTTGAAGGGCATCCCACGTGAATTTGGGATGGGTTTGGGCCATAGCAAAGCATAGCTGTTTAAAATAACTGATGGTGTCTTTGAGAGAAAAAGCAAGCAGGAAGATGCTGTTTCCTTAAAAAAAAAAGAAGAAGAAGAACTTAAAAACCTATTCGAGGCAGATGGTTATTACAGGCTAGTTGTATTTATATGACCACGGGTACCTGTGATTTTCTCACCCACTTCTTTCTCTACCAAGACCTCCAAAGTAGTGGGGCAGAGCCAGCCACCCAAGAGCTACTGGCTCCTGTGGCATATCATTTCAGTCTTCCAGTGACTGGGCTTTGGGGAGAAAGGTTTCCTGTGGGGTATTCTGTAAGAAATATACTTGAGCACTAACGCTAAGGTGAGTCCGTGAGAATGAGCTTTGGTAGCCATTTACTGACAGCTTTGCTAAGTTATTTCTTAAAGATAAGTACTGGGGGCAGGGAGCATTTTCATGTCTTTAAAAGGTTTGGTCTTCACTAAGCAAAATCGTTGTCTTCCCAGTCTAACCCATTGGTATCCTCTGTGCTCACATTGCTAGTACTTAACCCAGGATCCTGAGCAGAAGGGTCGCTTGAAGGACCCTCAGCCACTCTCATGAATCTTGCTTGACTCTTAGGGATTTCCGATCCCAGGTTTAAAGGCAACTCGACTGTGTAATGAACCGAGTGGGACTCCTTTAAGTGAATAAGACCTAGAGAACCTGCAATTCTGTACTTCCGTGCGGATGAGCAGCATTTAGGTTCCGATTCTGTGGACTGCTAAATCATGCCTGTTTATAAAATTCCACTTTCCAAGGAAATGGCCCATTCTTACAGTGGAGACTCACACCCTCTGGTCTTGGCATAGCCCCATATCGTTAAATCAATGGCGTTTGCCTTGACGCTGGGGGAAGCACACGCCTCTTCTGGTTTGATTCTGAAGAATCAGTTCTGTTTCTCCAACACCAAAGCAGTCCCTGATATCAGCAGATCAATCAGCCTGGCACCAAGCCCCTCGCGTCCCTAGGCCGCCCTCGGTCTCTGACTGTGATCACCCAGTGCTTCCCTAACTGATTCTATATGCCAGCACTGCGGTGCCTGCTTTTCCCAGCTGCAGTTGCAGCAGCCTTTATCAGAGAACAAAGAAGAGGAATTTTTGATGCATCTTATATCCCAGAAGTGGCTGGCATCTAGCAGAACAGAAAACATTCAGCTCTGGTCCCCTTCTTCGCCATACTCCCCCCTTCCTTTGTTCCTTGGAATACAGGAATCTTCCAGTGAGCATTTCATAAGCTGGGGGATGTTTTAGGAACGTGTGCAGGTTATTGACAAAAGTAGAGAAGAATAAAGTCAGTGAGTGCAAGAATTCATTTTGTTTTAGTAGAGGCTACATTGTGAAATGCCAGAGCTTGGCTGTCTCTGCAGAAGAGACTGGAAGTCTCTAGGTGCTTCCCTAAGCAATCAGGACCTCGCATTTGCAGTCTCTTCAGTACCCACTTACCAGGGGCAGCAAGGGTGCCTTTGTGTTCTAATTAATCTTGGTTATCAGCACTGGCTATCAAGGAGGGAAGCTGATAAGATAATAAAGATAACTTTCAGTCTCCATACTTTATATCAGTCTACACTTGAGTATTCTGAGTATTCCGCTTGCAACTGAGGCACCTATCTTAAAGAAGACCAACTGTTTGGCTTCTTATTCTTATTCTGAAGATTAGATTATGAAGAACAAATTGTTGAGAAAGGCTACTGGAATCCCAGTTGCTGTGCACTCCTGGCATCTGGAGCATGGGTGTGCTTGTGTGTGTGCGCACGTGTGCCTGAGTATGTGTGGTAAACCTTACCATGATTCAGGCCACAGGCAGATTAGAAGTTTTTAACTTCCTACACAGATCCGGAAAGGAAAACAGCTGTATAAGAGCCCTCCCATCTTACAGATGAAGCACCTGGTGATGCGTTTGTGTTTAGATTCTGATACGGGCCAAGGTTTTAGTTTGACTAGACATACTTGCCAACCTGGACCCTCTGTGGTGAGCCATAGGCTTGCAATTCACAATCTTAACAAACAATTGAATAAATATAGAAATAACGTTGTTTTCAAATGGCAGGAGTGGGAACTCTTGGTTCTATCTTGTGAGCTGCTGCGTCCCTCAGAGGACTGTCCAGGCTTCTATACAAGCTGTCAGATCTCAGGAGGACCATGCTGTCCTCGTGGTGTAAATTCCTCCCATTAAAGGAAAGAAAATTGAGGGCTTGGAGAATAAAGTAATTGACCAAGGTCACTTGGCCAATGCATTTCTGGGCTACAACTAAGTTTCTTGATTTCCAGACTTAGACACCCTGCCGCTTCTATGAGGGGGTCACAACATATAGAAGAAAATCACATTTAAAAGCATTTAAGTAATGTGCACATTGTTGGAGGGGGGAGAAAAAGGTCTTTAGGCATCAAGAGTGTTGGGCCTAAAAAATAAAATACTGATGAACAGTTTCTAGTAATAGGAAAGACGTTGGTCCAAAACATAGCAATCACCCGAGTCAGCAGTTTAAATCAAGATGCTGACCTTAGAGTTTAGGTTATGCTTAAAAACACTATTTCAGTAAGTCACTGCAGGTTAAAGAGTGTCACCCAGGGAGGAAGGAAATCCCTTAATCCAGGGATCTGTGAAGCTCGTGTTGTTCCCACCTAAAAAGATAGTGTCCAGGTGGCCAGGTGGAAAGGCAGGCATAGACCGTAGACCCATCCGGGCACTTGGCAGGTGCTGTGAATAGGGTAATGGCTTCCAGGTTGCTGAGGTGAATGAAAACCAACAGCAGGGTCATGAAGAAGGATGTAGCTGGAAAGGACATTTTTTTAAAAAGATTTTTACGTGCTCTATTGCAATTTCGGTAATATTTTTACAGACAGAAAAAGAAAAGCATCTGAAAATCTGGAACTTAGGATTTTCAAGATGTGAGGACAAGGGTTTCGGAAATGTTCACAGTGACAAGATGCTGGACCTAGCAAGGAAAGCATCCTAAGCAACGCCCTGAACGGGCTGCCCGAGACGCCGTTTTTGCTGTCTGTGCTGGTTCGCTTTAGCCTGGCCCGCTGCTCCCTGCGTTCTGAGGATCCTGTCAGTGTAAATTTGCTAAGGGTTCCTCGTGACTCTGAGCCTGTCGCAGGCCACTTCCTCAGAAGTGGCTGAGCGTTTAGCAGAGGAAATTCAGAACCGGGAAGCCTCCCAGCCGGCTGACCCAGGGCTTGCACGGGGAGACACTGTCCTGTCTCTGTGAGCTGAGCTCCAAGCTCAGCAATGCCTGAGCTTTAATTAGACGAAGAGGGGAAGTCAGGAGCCCCTCAAAGGATGAGTCTCCCCACAGGGTACAGGGGCGCCTGACCGTTGCCTCTTTAGCCAGATGTGAACCCCAGTGGTCGGGAAAAGCAGGAAAGAGAATTCGAAAGGAGCCCCCAAGGCCCAGATTCTGCGCCATTACACCACTGTGCCTGGAACAAAATAATTGCAGAAGAAGAATTTGTTAAATACGTTGCCTTTTGAGCTTGGGCAAGTTGCTGACTTTATCTGAAAAATGAGAGAATGGAATTATCCCTGGTTCCTCGTCCTGGCTGTCATCATACAGATCTCAGGGGAATCTTTGTGAAGTTTCCTACGCAGTAGGGCAGAGCGGGTGGGGCCCGTAAAGCTGTAGTTTTAGAAGTTTTCCTGGGTACTTCTGGCACAGGATTAGGCTAGAAACCCCTAAGGAAACTGAGATGATTAAAATTCCTCAAAAGTGGTAGGCTAAAGGCTGGTGGGTACGGAAAGATCGTACAGGAGTAAGAGGGGTGGAGAACAGCCCTGCTCCAGCCCTGACGCCAGGTGACAAGGTGACGCGGGGTGGGGGACCCACAGGAGCCCTGTGAGGCAGAGGACCCAGGCCACACGGGACTGTGGCATGGTCTCATCATCTCCCTCCCAGCATGCCATCTGCAAGTGTGTCATCTTCCAAAGAAGAAGTTATCTCTAGACTGATTGTCCCTGCAACAAGCAGAGATAGATGTGGGTGCTTGCAGAGTGGCCTCAACTCTGCGGCCCCAGGGTGTCATTTAGTCCGGTGGGGGAGAGTTCTGGAGCCTTGAGTTCCTTATCAAGCCAGGCGTCCCCAGGGCTGAAAGAGTGAACACGTTTTTCCCCCAGGAGTTCTCAGGGCCATCTCTCCCTGGGAAGTGAGGAGGGCGGGCCGATACTTTTCTCAGCGCCAAATAAAGGAAAGAGCTGCCCCTAGCAGAAAGACACTCTCTCTGCTGTTAGCTCTGTGGCCACTTTGTTGTAACAAATTTTTAAAACTATTAAGTGAGATATATATTTAATGAGCATAAATATGTTAGTAAATGTAATTCCTATTATAACTGAGAGGCCCTATTGTTTAATAGACATGAAGCATAAACTAAAACTGAAAATATAGTCTTTCTCTAAACCCCAAATGGCAACAAACTGAGGTTTTACAGTACTTATCTGAAGATTATAGGAGCCATTTATTTTTCCCATTTAACCTGAACCCAGCTAAAGTCGGATGAATTTTTTAAATTAGGGGGAAAAAAAGATGGACAACATAATAAAATGTGCCCAACATGAAGTTTATTGCTATTAACCCTGGGTTAGCTGGCTGATGACTATTTTTTTGTTACACAAACATAAATTACTCGCTTTAGTAAAAACGTTACTCGAAGTGTTGTCCATTTCGGTACTGGGGATCAAACTCACAGCCTTGTGCCGCTGAGCTAAATCCCTGGCCCTTTGATTTCCATTTTGAACATGCAGTTTTCCTGAGTTATGCTAAGAGTGTTGGGCTTGGATCTTGACTTTGTTCCCTCTTGGACAAGTTTCTTGTCCGTTTCAGCCCTCAGTATGCTTAGTGATCATAAATCCTAGTTCCCCTGTCTACTTTGTACCACCACCCCGGGGATCCAGAGAGATCATGCCACGAGGGTCTTTCACAAGATCAAAAGCCATTGCACGGGGTAGGGTTGTTTGGGATATTGCGTGAACAGTCATCGTCACATCCGTGCTGGAAAATGCACCCCTTTGTGTGTTGCAGACAAGCAGAACGATGTGGAGATCCCATCCCCCACCCAGAAAGACAGGGAGAAGAAGAAGAAGCAGCAGCTGATGACGCAGATCAGCGGGGTGAAGAAGCTGATGCACAGTTCGAGCCTAAACAACACGAGCATCTCCCGCTTTGGGGTCAACACGGAAAATGAAGATCACCTGGCCAAGGTGCGTGGGAGCTGGGTCCTGTGCCCGGAGTGCCCCAAGACACACCCACGCCTGCCAACCACCACACAGGGCCCCAGCAGCAGAGGTCCTTTGCTTCGTCGTTCAATTTGATGGTACAGAACCTGACAGAGCCTCTTTGTCCACGCTGAGGCTCCTGGCTGAATATCCTTCTTCCCTACCAAAAAGACCCTTTTATGTCCCGAGTTGGCAGCTCTGATTTAACCCCAGGGACCTTTTGGGGACCATCTGCCAAGGGCCAGCGGGAAGATCTGCAGTGAGTGGGAGGGCTGGAGAAGGCCCGAGATAGGGATGCCACAGTCTCCGGGACCCAAAACCCAGGAATAGAGGAAGTCACAGAGCCACATTCCAGGTCCTTGAAGAGACTGTACATGGTGCCTTTGGAGGCCCGCACAGCTTGGTCAGAGGAGAGAGGAGTTTGCACTGGCCGTGCGACCCTTCAGGGAAACCGGAAAGCTGCCAGTAGTGCAAGGTTGATCCAACCGTGGGCCAAGCCTCTGGGCAGTTACTAACTTACCCCTGCCATCAGAAAATCTCAGAATAATCCCACAGCATGGACCTGAATGAGTTTTCCTCCAGGTCTGACTGTGGCCCAGGAGCTCCAGGTATAACTCATCCCTGGCATGCTTCGTGGCCTTTCGCACGAAATCGGCGTTCATTTCTGCACAGAGTGGCACCCGAGCCCCTCTGACCTGACCTCAGTGTTAGTGGCCAGAGGGCAGAGGACTTCCTCTGCCCTTGTTTTCTAGCTGTCACTGATGGGCAGGGAGCAGCAGGGGAGAGGCAGGGAAATGAAGCCAGGCCGCCCTCCGGTCGAAAGCAGCGCTGACTGCTGCTGAGGCTGATGCATTGCAAATGTAGGTCAGCAACTCAGTTATAAATAGACACGCATTTTCCTTTTCTGAAAAGAAAGAAAGATACACAGAAGCGTGTAGTTATCGCGAAGAGGCTTCCCCACTTTCCAAGTCATTCCATGTTCCGACTGTCATACAACGAAAATACTCTAAATCAGTACTGCAACGATTTAGGCAACCAGTGTCCAAAAAGAAAAAATTAAAGCAAATGTAAGAAATGAGCCTTATGCCTAAATTCCTCTGCTTTTGATCACAGGAGCTAGAAGATTTGAACAAATGGGGGCTGAACATCTTCAACGTGGCTGGATACTCACACAACCGGCCCCTCACGTGCATCATGTATGCCATTTTCCAGGTGAGCGAACGGGGACTGACCTGGCGACCCAGTGGGCACCTCATTCTTCCTCCATCCCAGCTCGTTTTCATAATTCTGCCTCCTTCCTTCCGCTTTTGAGCACCCACTTACTCTTACCCTAACCCTTTGCACCCCTCAGGAAAGAGACCTCTTAAAGACATTCAAAATCTCCTCTGACACCTTCGTCACCTACATGATGACCTTGGAGGACCATTACCACTCGGACGTGGCTTACCACAACAGCCTGCACGCTGCTGACGTGGCCCAGTCCACCCACGTTCTCCTCTCCACGCCAGCCCTGGACGTGAGTGTTCTTGCTGTGTGTCCCCCTCCCTGCTCGCCCTCTTTTAGAGATGCTGTGTGATGTACCATATATTTATAACAATAACGTCAGTGCTTGCCCCCAGATATCTGATTTGTTATTTGCTATGCATAGTATCCATCGGTTTTGTTATTTATAAAAAGACAGGTAACGTATCTATGTGCTTTACTTTCTAATACCAGAATAATCTTTCCTTTGTATCTTTTCTAATTGCAAAATTACTTAATTATGAATTAGCAGCGTCTGTGCGTTACTCTTCACTGAATTCTGAGTAAGGAATACAAGCACCTTGATTAGTGTCTGTACACTACATGCATGGACCCTGTGAGCTCCCCAACACCATCCCGGATCCCCTGGGAAACCTCACAGGCGTATAATGTAGAAGACTTTGCATTCCTGTTAGGAATTCGCATCCCTAGGCTTACTCTCCTTGGAATTCATCAGGCAGATTTCCTAGGTGAAAGGAAAAGTAAGTGAAAACCTGCAGCAGAATTCTTAGTGTTGCAAGAAGTGGCAGTGGGCCACGGAGCCAGCCAACACCTGAGGAGGGGGCCGAGACCCCTTCCATTTCAGACTGACGCTCTGTTAGGGACCAGTGTCCTAGGCAGTGTGTCCAGCCCTGTTCCCATTGGGCTGGCGGCACTGGGGGCCAGGTAATTCCCAAATGTGCTGGCCCACTGCAGGAAGGGGCCAGCCTGGTCCTGTGCTGGCACCTAGGCAAGCTCAGCTAGGGAGATGAAAAACAATTGGTTACAAACTCTGTGCAGTTCTGTGGTTTGGCTTCTCTGAGTTCTGAGAGAAATCTAGGAGAAACTGGGGAAATGAGAAGAGCTAAGGATGCTTCATCCTCGAAGGGAGGAAACAGGATTGCTTTCGCGCTCTGTATGAGTTCCATGCAAGACAGCAACACTATTTATCACCATCTGGTGTTATTGATCACTGTTGTGTGGCCAGAAATTGACCATGAGTGTCATTAACCTTTAGACAAAGGAGACTGCAATGTGTGCTGGAGTCATGGGACTGGGCTTTCTGGAGGAGGTAGTTGGTATCTGAAGGACCAGAGGATACGGAAAGAAATTTCTGCCCTAGAATCAGCTGCAATCTGTCTGATAAATACTCGGTTTAAATCACTCTGTGTAGGGTGGGGCCCAGAAGTCTTCACAATAGAGCCTCGAAGAGTCGGGAAATGTTCTAAAATCCTGCCCATAGCAAACCTTATGGATATGTGCTGGATGAATGAATGAATGAACGGGAAATGATTGATAGCCTGTCTTCCAAGTCTGGAATTTAGCCTTTTTCTCTAAGTTCCTCAGCCAGAACAGGAAGGGTGTCACGCATATCTCAGAGCAGAGCCAGTCTGACGAGCTCCTTGGACTTGTGTGTACTCGTGTTATATAATCACTGTGCTGCCACACCACTGGTCCAAGAAACAAATACGCACACGCACACACACGCAGGCACCAAGAGCATTGTGCTGCTGACTTTCCAAACCCCAAATTGATGTAGGCTCAAGCTCTGGATGTCATCCTTTTCACACCAGAGACCTTGTGATGAGTGAATCCATGTTCAATTAAATTATCCGCTGAGCTATTATCCAGCTCATCAACCCCTGCCCTGGCAATACTGAAACGGGCTCCTTTCCGACGAAGGACCGAGCTGGGTAGGCCCTTGGATGCGGGCTTCAGTGGGCTCCTCTTGCTCCCCAGGCTGTCTTCACGGATCTGGAAATCTTGGCCGCCATCTTTGCAGCTGCCATCCATGACGTGGATCACCCTGGAGTCTCCAATCAGTTCCTCATCAACACAAGTGAGTTCACCTCCAGAACATTCATGCGAATAATTGTATGACTCATTGCATTTTTTTCCCTCCTAATGTTTTCATTGTGGCTAATAACAAGGGCAGTAATGAGGTCATCCTTCTATTCCACTGAAAGTGTTCAGGCCTTTCCTGGACGCGGTGTCCAGATTGGGAAGGCAATGTTTGAGCTGCATGGAGACCTTGAAGAGGGTCAGTGGGAAACCATGAAAAGTACTCAAAGTTTGGCAGATGCTACATGGGAGGGAAGAATAACAATTTGGAATTGTGCGGTAAGGCAAGGAGCCGGTCTTGGCGATAACGTGCCGATGACTGTGGGTTTTCTGCAGGCCTGTTCCACACAGCGCAGGGTCCTGATGCTGTCTCTGTCTCTGCTGGGGAAGCAGCCACAGCTGCTGGACTTCATCAAGGGAACCTTCGAACATCAATAAGATGCCCCAACATGCACTGGAACGGATTCCCCCAGTGCAGGAGCTAAAATCATGGAAGGTTCCATGCACTCTCTCCCAACTGCCTAGATTTATTATGGACTGGCCTGGCAGGAAGGTGACCTTGCAGCCCCCAGGAATGGTGTGGCCCTAGGCCGCCAAGCCATCCTCAGAGATTTGTCTTGCTCAGAATGTTTGATTTTCCTACTAAGAAAATGCACGCTCATTGTGTACATGTGGAAAATCTACGTAATTTTTCTCTGAGAATAGCAGCTGTACTGTTAAGGTCGTGACTGACATCAAGTGCTGACAGTTGCATTAAAACGATGTTTGCTATGGAAGAGAACCCTTGTTGTCAGCCCTTGTCCTTTCTCATCAGAGTGTGAGTCATTTAAATTGAGAGTACACTGTTGTGAAGAATGTCGTTCTTCTACTGAAACAACGCACACTTTGGGCAGCTATTGCTATGTGGGTTACATCAGCTGACTTGACATGCTGCCATGGGTGGACCCATGCAGACCAGTTAGCTTCACTCAGGAAAGGAGTATTTCTGCTACAGACATAAACATATAAAGCCTGCCTGTATGCCTGTGGTTATGCAAATTGCCCAGAGTGAGCAGAATAAAGTCCTCAGGTAGCTTCCAAGAGCCTGCCACCCTTTCCAAGGGCCATAACTCCAAGCACCCTCTTACTGGAATGGTACACAAGTAGCACCTCTGTAGCTGGGAGCATACTGCCACCCCTTAGCTGTCATTCTTGATTAAGAGAAAATGTGATTGCATGGAGTTGATGACTGTATTTCCAAGCACAGAGCACTGTCTAGTAGAAGATGTCAAGGTACCGGTAGGTGCCTGCATATCACAATTTCTGCTGTAGAGAAACAAAAGACAAGAAGTTCAGAGTCAGGATTGTCAAAAAATTATGAGCATCCGGTTGTCATATTTATAGAAAGTTTCAAAAAGCTACATTATTTGAATAAAGCAAAAATTTACACAAATACATCATCCTCTTTGCAAATAGAAAGCTCACAATTGCCAAACGTGAGGGAGTGTATATAAAAGTGAACACAGTTTGAAAATCTTAATGTACAAGATAAAGCTCAGTTGTATTTTCATTTCATTCTTTCAAAGTTCACTTGTGTTTTCGTTTCATTCTTTTCTGAAGCACAAAATGTATGAAGACATGAGGGAAATTATAAGCTGGGATAAAAATATGATTTAGTTGCTTGGGGTGGTTTTACTAATGTCAGTTTTTTCCTGGGAGGTGTGAAAGGAGAGAAAGGTCTGTAAGAGGCAGTGTTCTTTTAGCCACAGAGACAGTGGAAGCCTCAATATCTGCTAGAAGCATTTTTGTGTTTTGCTCACAAACTATTTCTGCTCTCTAAGAGGCAGGGTCCTGTGGCTGGAGCCCCTTGGGCAGAGTTAGATTTGATTGCACACCGAGGTGACGCCAGTGTTTTGAGGTGCTCGGTTCTTGCTGTGTCTTTTATGAAGCCGCCCTGTTTTCTGGTTTGTTAGATTCAGAACTTGCTTTGATGTACAACGATGAGTCTGTGCTGGAAAACCACCACCTTGCTGTGGGTTTCAAGCTGCTGCAAGAGGAACACTGTGACATCTTCCAGAATCTCACCAAGAAGCAGCGTCAGACGCTCAGGAAGATGGTGATCGACATGGTGAGACAGCGGCCTTGCCGCCCTGCGCGATGCTCTCTTAGAGCCCCTTCTGCCACGCTCTCTTATAGACTGCATTTACCAAAAAAGCTCATTTCCGTTTTTCTTCCCAAGGTGTTAGCAACTGACATGTCCAAACACATGAGCCTGCTGGCAGACCTGAAAACCATGGTGGAAACAAAGAAAGTCGCAAGCTCGGGAGTTCTTCTCCTGGACAACTACACGGACCGCATCCAGGTATTTCACCCAACCTCACTTCATCACACACAAACCCAGTGACATTTTGAAAAAGTGCAAATTCAGTTAGTTGCATGTCCTAGGCTCCTGTCACAGCTTGGAGCTTATTTTAAGAACAAACTTAGGGAATGAACACGTGAGGTTTTCTTTAATTGGTGAGGGAAAAAAACCATAGCTGTTTATTGAATTGCTTAGTTCCAAAACTAAATTGCAAAATCAACTTCTAATGGGGCATAGTGACTGTTGGCCCCCACACTGGTGTTTAAGTATAAATCCTTCCAACTTGAAGTTTTCGAGGTCTGTTTTGGTTCGACAAATTGCCATCACCTGGTGTCTTTCCCTAAGTGGAAACTCGGAAGCAGCTACTTTTAGTAACTCATTGCATTCTTTCCAAATGGAGGAAAGGCAGTGATAGCATTTAACCTCTGGCATTCCCTCCAGTATTTAAATTAAAGGCTGTCAGTCTACCAAGATACGTGCTCCCCAGGGACCCTTTGATGGTAAATGGCCAGCAGCCTCTAAACCGCTGTAACTCTGCTCTGTGCGGTGTGTGTGTCATGATTAACCGGCAACTAAAAGGTCCCTGAGTTCTGTGCTGAACTACAAGAGGGACAAGATGTTCTGGCAGTGTTTACACTTGATCTTTACGGGCTTTCCAAAACGATGGCTCCAGGTCCTTCGCAACATGGTACACTGCGCGGACCTGAGCAACCCCACCAAGTCCCTGGAGCTGTACCGGCAGTGGACGGACCGCATCATGGAGGAGTTTTTCCAGCAGGGAGACAAAGAGCGGGAGAGAGGGATGGAGATCAGCCCCATGTGTGATAAACACACCGCTTCTGTGGAAAAGTCCCAGGTACTGTGTCCAAAGTGTGATTTATCAGGGTCCCGGGGAGCGCTCCTGACTACGGAACGGGGGCGCTCGGTCTGGGTCCTCTAACAGCGCATACGTGTGCGTATGAGTCGGTTAAGGAGCAACTGCATGCTAAGTCCGTGAGCGCGGGCATCCCCTGCCCTGTCCACTGTGCTCAGCCTCGTGGGGTGGGGATTAGGCAGTCATCACAAAGCCATCAGTGTTTGGACCGTGGGTCTGCACTCTGTTTAGATAGTCGGCCCTGACTTAGCAGAGTCAGCTGGCGTTGGAGCTCTGCCCTCTCCTCCCTCCGTCCGCCCAGCTCTGTGCTCATCGGGAGCTCGGCCCCTCACCCTTGTTCCGAGCGCTCCGCTGTGGCCCTCTGGCCATCACCAGGCACCCTGCCCCCCACCCCCGGTACTGAAAGGTCTGTCCCTGTCCCCTTCCGAGGCGGTGTTTATACCTTGGGAAACACCATGACGTTTGCTGCTTATGTCCAAATTCTGGGTGCTCTGAAGACAAGAGAGAACACTCTGTGGATTCGGGGCTGCACGGTGTGGACCCCCTGGGGGGATGCTTACCTCTGTGCAGGCCTTAGTGCTCGCTGAAATGGTATTTTTTAGGACAAAAATAACCCAAACCAGGCACTGTGACTGAATACAGACATCCGTCCACAGTCTAACTCCAAACACTTGGGAGTGTTTTGTTTCCTTGTTTCTTGCCTCATTCCCCAGATACCTGTGAACCCCAAATCTGCATATATTTGTACTATCGGTGTGCAGTTCCCTGCAATTCATTTTTGTTGCTTCTTAAAATCTGAGTGTAATATCCATGAAACTTATCTAAAGCCTCATGCTATAAAAATGTAAACTCACATTAAATTAATCAGGGCTGACTCCAGTACTGTAGGGGTTTAAGTGGGCTGTGATAGGACTGACGGGAACGCGTCTTTGCTCAGTAAGAGCGATGCGTTGGGTTTGCACGGTGCTCCACATGGCTTTCTGTGCACTGTCGTGCCAGGTGGCGAGAACAGGGGTTTGGCCAGGGTCCAGGGAAGACACGGTCCTCTGTCCAGCTCAGCAGCTGCTGTGTTACCCAGCTGCCTTCTGCCCTAAGATCTCCCTGCTCAGCTGCAGTGGACAGGGTGGCCTGTGACGGCACTGCCCAGTCCGGGGGTTGCTGCACATGGACCCTGCTGAGCTGGGTCTGATTTATCTGCCCACAGAGCTCTGGACTGGCTGTTGTTAGGATTTGCAGGGTTCCCTTAGCCAGGATCTAGGAAGTAAGCGGGGCGACCCTTCACAAAGTCCTGAGCATTTCTCAGCAGAAGCAAAACGAAGAAAGAAAATGACTGCGCTGTGTTTGGCTGACTCAGTTTTCTCCATCGCCTTGGGATTAAAAAGAGAGAAAAGGAGGGGGATGGATGCAAGAGAAATATCTGAATCAACCCACAGTTCAGTTCTGATAGCCAGTGTGGGTCAGAGATGCCCCAGCTTCAGGGGCATCTTGTTTCTTAAGGCTAAGAAAGGGCCAGAGAGAAAAATCAATCTCAGTCTCTCTGTGTCTCTCTTTTCTCTCCCTCCCCTGCCCTCCCCTCTCCTCCTCTTCCCTCCCCTACTCTCCTCTCCTCTTCTTCCTCTTTCACTCACACATTTGCATACAAGTTTTACACAAAGGAGTCACATATGACCAAAGTGTTGACTAGAACACAATAGGACAGTATTAAGTGACTGGTTAAATAGCAAAATGTCAATAGAGGAAATTTTCCTGGGGAGTGGAAAGGTAGCTCTCTAAGGTCCAGTGTCCCCTGGGGGCCTTGCCCATCTGCCCTGAGGCCCACCCAGCCCAGTGACTCTCAGCCCAAAACCCAGACCGGGGAATTCCACTCCCCCGTCTACCTGCCCCTCGCCCCGCACTGGTTTCCTGTTTGTCCGACAATGGGGGGTCAGCGGGAGGCCACACCAGGATACACACGGCAGCCCCTGGCAGCCCCTGTCAACCGTGACAAAGCTGTGCGCTCGGGCTTATTCCCTGGAACCCAGGGAAAGGAACTGCTTCGTCGTTTTTATTTTCCTCTTTCCTTCGGATGGAAGTCACTCTGTGCGGCGGACGCTGAACAATGGCTCACCTGTCCGCAGAGGGGTATCTGGTTAGGGCTTGAATTCTTTTCAAGTGTGTTATCCAGCTCCTCTATAACAGCGAGCGTCTCCCAGAATGTGAGATTCCAGAGTGGACCAGGGCCAACTCTGGCCACTTTGTCACAATGGCATATTTTAAAGTAGTCAGGGAAAGAATGTTGAGTCAGTTTAGACCTGGGGCTTCCTTGTCCAAAGAGTGACTCATGGAATCCGAGGCTGACAAGTCACTCCCAGACTTCTTATGTGGCACAGATAGATGGAAAAGCGATGTGCAGTTAGCGAGAGGAATGCAGTCTTGGGAATCACACTCATTCATTCTGTGACCTCTGCAAAAAGTTTCAGGAGCAGGGGCTCACACCTCTAATGCCCTGCTCTGGGAGGCTGAGGCAGGAGGATCAAAAGTTTCAGACCAGTCTGGACCACTTGGTGATTTAGCAAGGCCTCAGTTAGTTAAAGGACTGGAGATGTAGCTCAATGCAAAGGCTCTTGATTGAAATCCCAGTAATGCAAAAAGAGAGAAAGAAAGAAAAATAAATAAATAACCCAATAAATGTGGCGTCCGTGAGATCCAGTTCCCTGCAGAGAGCAACACTTAGTTTGCAGGATTAAGAATCACGTTATATATCGTATCCAGTACAGGGCCTATCACATGGTAAGTGCTCAGTTAAAGGAATCAATTATTAGTGATTTCTTGGTGTTGTGACTTCTCCTACCATGGAAACTGCCACCACTGGCTTGGTCTTCATTGACCCATTGCAATAACAGATAAATAATCTTGTTTTTCTCCAGGTTGGTTTCATCGACTACATCGTCCACCCACTGTGGGAGACCTGGGCCGACCTGGTCCAGCCCGATGCTCAGGACATTCTGGACACGCTAGAGGACAATAGGAACTGGTACCAGAGCATGATTCCCCAGAGCCCCTCCCCGCCGCTGGAGGAAAGGAGCCGGGACTGCCAGGGCCTGATGGAGAAGTTTCAATTTGAACTGACATTGGAGGAGGAGGACTCGGAAGGACGCCAGAAGGACGGGGAGGGCCACGGCTACTTCAGCAGCACCAAGACACTTTGTGTGATCGACCCGGAAAGTCAGGATCCGCTGGGCGAGAGCGATGTAGACACCGCGACAGAGGACAAGTCCCCGACTGACACCTAATCTCCCTCTCTGGGGGGAAGGACACCCCACCCTTGAGAGCATGCAAGCTGTGGGTAGGACCTGCCCACCGTGGGACGAGGCCTGCATGGGACAGAGGCCACTGGCCTTTCTGGCCACTGAAGTTTGGGGCCAGAACGCGAGGCCGAGGGGCACACAGCAGCTCAGGAAACCTGCGGTTGACGGACTGGGTGACTTGCCCGGCTTGTGAGCTCGGCAGAGAGCTGAGGGTTATGTGTAGCACAGGGCAGCTCCGGTCACAACCAAAAAGCTTGAACATGGAAGACACAAAACTGAGAGATTTCTCTGCACTAAAGTCTCGGGCCCCTGCCCGACTCGGGCTGAACTCACTGACTAATAACTTCATGGGTAAATCTGCTCACTGTCCCCTTGTCTGCCGACCTGTGTGCCTTTTTTGTAAAACATTTTCACGTCTTGAAAATGCTCATTGAAACACCTAGCATTTAGTACCAACTTCTACACAGATAAGCGTTCAAAGTTAACAGACACTTTTTTTTTTACTCTTTCTGGGGGAGAAAAAAGAAAAGAAAGAAAAAAGTCTTCCTTCTTTCGTGGGCAATATCTTTCGCTTTCCTACAGTTAACTTTTGCAAACAGACAGAAGACACACACTTCGAACCACATTCTACTTCCCCCTTTGTCCCACCGGGCTCCACGGTGGCCGTGGTGACTTAGTTCTGTTTGTTTGCTTCAAACAGTTCTTTTCCCCTCTGAGGTCTCACTGTTCGTGCTATGAACAGAAAAAAAAAAGTAAAAAACACTATGGCGCAGGACGGGCCATTGTGTAGCCTCAGCCGCACACAGCGACCTCCGTGTTTGGTCCTGACCCCAAGAGTCGCACGACCCAACCTCTCCCTCTCCCCACTCCCGGCCGTTTCGGGGGGATCTGCCCCTTTTTTTCTTGCACTGCCTCTCACGCTAACACCTCCATTCCTGTTGATAACCGTGTATTTATTACTTAATGTACATACTGTAATGTTTTGTAAGTTATTAATTTATATATCTAACATTGCCTGCCAATGGTGGTGTTAAATTTGTGTAGAAGACTCTGCCTAAGAGTTGCGACCTTTTCTTGTAATGTTTTGTATTGTGTATTATATAACCCAGGCAGCGCTTCCGAGAGACGAACAGCCCCTCGCTGGGCAGTCAGGATGGGGACGGGGTTGCGGTCCCCGGACCTGGCCCTTTCCCAGTCTGAGTTGCTACAACCCTTTATGAACCAGTTTTGCGAACAGGATTCTCACATTAGATACAAAATGGTTTATACTGAGCTTTTACCTTTGTATAGTTTGATAGGGGTAGGGGGCAAAAGGGACGCAGGTTTTAGCCTTGTTTTATCTAAATCCGTGTACACAGGAGTTGGGTTATAACTGGGTTCTACTCTAATTATGAGTTCGGTTCCAAAAAGCAACACTACATTTGCTCACAAAAGATTCTTCCAGTTGTCCCCAAACTACTGACTTCTGCAGAGCTAGCCTCCTGCCCGCCACCCTGCGGGAATGTCCCGTTCCCGCTCACTATGGAAGAAAATAATAAAAACAATGTGAATTTTCATAATAAAATGTGAACTGATGTAGTAAATTATGCAAATGTGAAGCTTCTGCTCACTCCTGTTAGGCCTTTTCCTGGTGTCGTTTCAGTTTGTAAAATACGTTCCCTGCTTCGGTTCAGCGTTGCAACGCAGTAGCTAAAGAAATGGCCCAAGCGCGCATGGCCAGTGGGTTGTATGTCTGTCTGTCAGCACTGCATTGTTCCAGGTGGACATTTTATTGTTTTCAAAAGTTTCTCACCATGTATGTTACAGTACTATTATTATATATTGTGCGCAAATGCATTCTTAAGAGACTTTTATATGAGGTGAATAAACGAGAGCATGATTAGATTAGACTGCAAGCCCAGTCATTTCGCATTCAGCTCTGGCGTTTTAGAGCAGATTTTCTCTGTTCCCCTGCCGCCCCCCCCCACCAAGAAAACAAACACTGTGCCCAGCCGAGATTGCAGAATCTCGCTCTTTTTCTTAGCCCTGCTTGCTTCCGCTCAGTGGTGCCAGGAGAAGTAGTGAAGGAAAATGAGTAAAACCGGTTTACTCATCCTGCATCATCTTCTTCCAGCTGTTTAAGAGTGGGAAGAGGGTCGCTACCCGAGAAATGAAGGCCGCCCTCGTCTTGGCTGGGCCCCTAGGAGAGTGAATCGGCGGCCCCGTGTGGTCGGGCCGCGAGAGGCCCACTGCTCCGCTCGACTCATGAAGACTGCGGTCCACAGGGCAGGGAGGACGCCCCTGCTCCTCGCAGTGATTTGTGAGGTCTTTTGCTGACATGAGGCTTACACTGTTCTTTCTGGAAAGAACTGTGTAGATACCATAAGTAAAATACTTCAGTATTTTGTTGAGATATTCAAACCATCAATTTTTTTTAAAAAGTTATCTTTAGAAGTGCTTCCCTATGTGTGTGTGCGCGTGTGCGGGGGGAGGGGGGAGTGGCAGAGAAGGTCCCAAATAAAAATTAGTGGGTGGTTTTTAGTAAATCAATCAGAGGGAAGTGATCGGTGAAGCAGCAAAGGTCTGTGTGACCAGAATTCCACTCAGTAGGCAGAAATTGCTGTTTCTCTGGGAAGACAAGGGGCAGGGAACCAGCGCTGCAGGAGCAGCCCGCCTCCTGGCCGCAGAGGTGACGCCCCTAGAATTTTCCACCGCCCTCGATCTTTGATCGGAGCTCCCCATCTCCGAGCCCTACTGGTTGATAAAAGTGAGTGTGTTGTCAGAGCCGTAAGCCTGACTTTTATCAGCACTACAGTTCCATGAATTTATAAATATCTGCAGGGATGTTTTCTCCTGAGAAGGGCTCTTTAACCTTTGCTGCAAAGGCGAATCAAGTGAAAAATTAGCATTTTTAAAAAGCACTGTTGTTTTAGTCCCATTCTCCTCCCCAGATTTCTGATTGGAGGTCTTGGATAGAGCCTTGGGCATCAGATTTTAAAAACGACCCCGGGTAACTGTCATGTGCAAGTGGAGTGGAGAACCACTGCTTCTGAACCAAAACCCGCTTTCTCTCCCCAGCCGTCTGTGCCCCATGTAACTGTCTGCATAGCAATTTGGATTATTTCTCATTTTATCTTCCTCATTTACTTCTCACCTCACCTCTGGGTAAAAGGAGGCCCACAGTTTCACTGGCTTCCTAGGCAGAAGTCTGAAAAAGGCCAGAACTCAGGCGTCTAAAGCAGCTCTGTGCCTGGGGTCAGGGACCGAATTGTTTTTCTCATTCGCAGGCTCCTCGAGGGCTAGCTAGGACAGTTAACACTCACACGTGGCTGAACGAAGTTCTGTGTTGGTGACAGTGCAACCACAACTAACAGGAAGAGGAGAGGAACGTGTATCCTGGGAGAGTCCCCTCGCAGCTTCTCTCCCTCAGTGATCCACTTCCAGATCACTCTCCCTACGCAACCCCGAAGCCCTCCGAGAGCGAAAACAATGGTTTGCATTTGTTCTAACTTTTCTCTCACTAGCAAGCACTCTGCCATCGCCAGGTGAAAGTGTGCCACCCTGCAGTGCCGGCGAGGGAGTGGCTCAGAGGACGTGGAAACTCTTTTCATTGAAATTGCTTGTGACGTGTGTTCACCTGCGTGGCTTCCTTGGGACAGGAGTAGAGGACACAAGACTGAGGAAAGTGTGGTTGACAAACCGGTGTTCCAGGCTTTTCCTAATCCTTCCTAAGCCATGGGATATGAGAAAATCACTTTTGAGCGGAAACTTTTTCATCAGTAACTGAATTAACAATAGAGAGCTGGATACCAAATCAGATACAGGGTGACATACAGTAGGTGGTGGACAAATCTTTGTCGTCCAGATGCATGGACTCAAGAGTAGAGGGATTTGTGAATATTAAATAATTTTGAAAAATTGCCTTCTGACTTTGAAAAAGAATTAAACAGCTACGCAACACATTTTGATTTAGTGTTCTTGAAATCAAGTTTCAGTTAACATAGATGTTTCTACATATATCTCAAGATTCCAGGAAGATAAATACTTGCCTGCCCATCTGCCAGTGGGTGACTGTGTTGATAATGATTAGCGTGTGGAGTTGGGAGGAAACCTGGAAACATATCATCTGCCCTCTTTCAGTGCTATGGAAACTCTGAAAACATGCGTGATTGAAAACATCCAGAGAGAAAAGTCAACAGTACCCTTTTGAAATAATGCCAACTGTTAGATGTTTACAGTGGAATCAGATTGCATTCCCTTCATTTCTCTGGTTTATTCTTTTCTATCTGTAGCCTAATAATGTGTATAATTCCTTGTGTAATTTCCTGTTCCCACTGAACGTAAGAGCCAAACTTTCATAGATTTTGATTGTGACCTTGGAAAAAGACACATGATCTCTGTGATACCTCAGTTTTCACTTCTGTGAAATAGAGATAGCAGTAATGCCACTTATATCCTAAGATTATCATGAAAATCAAACAAATTAATACTGCGAAATAGTGACACGAGTGCCTCATCTGTAGTACGCATTAGGAAATGTTAACAAATGCACAACTAGAATTAGCATATTTTCTATAAGGAGGGGCCAAAAATACAGTGTGTGTTTGAATTTTTCTAAAAACAAGATATTATGGTGAAAGGCACACTGTCAAAAATCGCCCTCATAATCCTCCTTCTTTGAACACACTCCTCCCATCATCCTCGCCACCTTCTGCAGCAGCTCTGGAGTCTTCTTTCCTGAGGGTCTCTAGTTGTGCTGCCCTGGCTGCCTTAATGTTCTGAATCCACTCAAAACTTTTACTGCAATATCAGTCTAGCATTATGGAGTGACCACATCCACTGTATTCATGGGATAAAACATCACAGGGGTCTAACTCTTCTCCAAAGTCAAAATGATCCTGCGAGGCACACATTTTGATTGGATTCAGAACATCGAGGCTGCTACAACAGAATAACTGAAGACCTTCCTGAAAGGGGACTTCCCTAACTGTTTTATAAAGTGGCAAAAAGATAGGACAGGTGTGTTTAACCAAAGTGGAGTATTTTGAAGAGGACTAGTGGCAACAGATCTTTACTAAAATTAATTTTTAAAAAATGTTTTCATGTTTTGTGATCACACCTTCTATATTGTAGCTGCTTTGGCCACTTTTTAGGTAACCACACAGATCCAGTTATCCAGGGCTTGTTAAATTGACAATGGTAGGATCAGTGTCTCAGAATCAAGCATTATAGTTCGGTCATTGTGCGGCAGTGTGATCCTTGCCTTCCCTTGTTCCGAGCACTGGTCCACGTTCCAAGACGCTGTTCCTTTAGAGGGCACTCAGTGCCTCACCTAGAGGATGCAAACGATGCTGACAGACAAACAAGACCTTGCACAGGAGCACTGGTCTCCATTCTTGAATCTTACAACAGAATGATCTTTCCTGTAACATTTTATGTGAAAGGAAACAATAGAGCACTGGGTGTCAGCTTGACCCGTTGGTAAATTCCATCTCCAGCAAGCCTTTGCTTGGTTTCCTTTTCTGAAAAAGGGAGGAAAGAGATCCATAGGCAAAGGTGTTTTAGAAAGACGGAGATGACTTATGCACAAGGCCTGGCTCATTGCAAGCATGCAGCGAATGAGGCTTATTAGTAATACTGATACCCACTATAATGACTAAATGACATAATTTATACATGGAAAAATGCTCATATCATTGGTTATTAGTAGTTTTGACCTAAAATATTTTCCTGAGAGCTCATTGACTACCTCCCCTCCAGCATCTATGATCTGCATCTTTGATAGTGATGTGTTTTATATTTCAGTTTTCCTTCTTAAGTACAGGAAAGGGCGGATGATTAACACTGGCCCCCGTTTCATTGTCTAACAGTTGACAGCATTGAGTCAAGCGTAAATTCAACTGTCTACACCATCATCTAGAGCAACCTAGATATGTTTTAAGTCAACAAACGTGTGTTCAAACCTTTTTATAAAACTCAAAGTAAAAACGTGTTAAACAATTTCTGTTCGTGGTAGAACTTATTAATCTTAACATGCTGACTCTGGAAGCATGATCTGTCCTTGGAGAACGTATGCCAATAGTCTGTTCTATAACTGTTCACACAATTGATATTATGTGTGACAATCTATAGTGCCGGAGTGTTTCTTGCAGAAGAGGGGAATAACATTTGCCTATCACTCATTCCTAGAAGTGTGACCGGTTTTGTATTCTTTCTAATTTCTGAAAAATCATCCAATGTGAGCCAAAAACACATGGGAAAGTCCTTTTGATATCTCAGGAAATCATGTGCCTACAGACATGAAGCCACATAAAGAACAGAGATGCTATCGAAACACTTTTTTGCTTTACTTGGCCAGTCCCACAGACGAGCATGGTACTTACCCACTGTTAGATAAGGGCTTATCTCCTTCTAACCGAAGGAAATTGTCCTCTCCCAGCAAATGTACAGCTTCAGATAAGATGCTTGTGAAGTGACAAAGGGGGACCTGTGAGCCAATTTGCTAATTCATATCGGTGCTTTAGCACATAACATGGGATCAATCAATCAATCAATAATTGTATCTGCAGGAGTAGGAGAGGGTGTAAACCCTCTTTTGCCCATCATAAAAGGTCATAACCAACATGCTTAGAACAAAAGATAAGTTTACATGACATAGGAGCCTTCAGATTGGAAAGCCAAAGATGCAGGGCAGACTCTTCCTTTTTGATGCTTAGTTTTGAGGGAACATGGACAGTTGTATAGAAATATGTTTGAACAGAAAAGGATATGATTTAGTAGAAGTAGACTGAGAAGAAAACTCAGCAAGGTCTGTCATTCAGATCCCTCCTGCTCTCTCTGGGTAGCATTCTTTCTTCTGTATGATGCGGAACCCTGCTTTTGTTTAGATCTAAAATGTCTTCCAAAGGTCTCATGTGTTTTGAGGGTGATTGAATCATGGGGCGCTATACCTATCCGTGGATTAACGCAGCACAAATTCAGTAGATGATTGTGCTGTTAGGAGAAGGGGCTTGGTTGTAGGATTGTCACTGAAGCATAACATGGAAGGGTGCATTCTCATCCCTGGCTCCTCCTTTCTCTCTCTCTCTTTTTACTTCGTTGTTATCACAGGAAGGGCAGCATTCCTCACAGATGCTCTTCATCATGCTGTTTCTGTCTTGGAGCCAGTTGACCATGGACTCAACCCACTGGAAACTGTGAGTCAAAATAAACCTCTCCTCCTTTAAGTTTCAGGTGTTGAGTATTCTCTCCCAGTGATGGGCAGGCTAATATAGAAAACTAGTACAAAGAGTGAGGTCATCATTGTGACTATATCTGACAATGTGCTTTAGAAGCATCTGGAACCAGTGTGTAGCAAGAATTTTCAAAGGTTTAGACATACAGGCTGGAGAAGTCTTAGAATGCTGTAAGAAGAGCCAGATGGGTGATTCAGGTTGTAACTCAGAAGGCCAGAATGCTAGTGGGAGCACAGATAGTAAAGGGAAAGATCAAGAAGTTTCAGTTGCAAAAGGAGACTTTACTGGAAACTGGGCTAAAGCCATTCTTGTTTAATTTTGGAAACAAACTTGTCTACATTTAGCCCATGTCCTAAGCCTGTGTGAGACTGAATTCAAAGGTGGTGGAAAATTGTTTTAGCTGAGGAAATTTCAAAGCAGCTCAGTGTTCAGGCTGTAGCATAAAGTCTGCTAGATGCTCTCAGGATGATTATAGGGAGAATCAGGGGCAAAAATGCAAAGTTAAATTACATGAAGCTCAGTGAGAAAGGACTTTCTTACAAAGTTGAAGCAAAAGACATTTTAGTATAGGCGCTGCTGAAGCCAGCACAACTGAAGCAGAGGAAATCACAGTTGCTAACAAGATTAGCATTTTTTAAAAAGCCACACACTTCGCAGCAGGAGAGGATCAGAGAGGAAGTCAGTTTCTGTGTCTTCTGTGGTCCCTATGGTCTGAGTTCCAGCAAGTCTGTAACAGTTTTCAGGCATGATTCTAAGCTATGTTTTTGCTCCTTAGGTATTGGAGGATACAGAAAAATAGATGTGGAAATAAAAATCTCAGTAACACTGTAGGAAGTGGTAACGTAGAAGCACGTGAAGAACACAAGTATGAAAAAAAACCCAGGTATGAGAGCGCTTAACTCTCCTGGAGGGGCAGATGATCAGGGAACACTTCTCACAGGGGTCACAGATGAGTCTTCACAGGTAAGTGGGGAGCAGTCAACAGACCAAATGGACATGGAGAAAAAAGGCAAGAAGCCCTGAATTCCAGGTGAAATGAATACAGGACCTCAAAGAATGTTTTTGAGACCCCTGTTTATATTCATTCTTTTCAACAGTATTTATTGTACACATACGCTGAGTCCAGCTCTGCCAGACTCTGGGGATACGGAAATTTACAGAGAAGGCCCTACTGTCATTAAATCAGCTGCAGCGAAGAGAATGACACAGGGGAATGAAACTCCCAACCTACTATGTCCAGTTCAGGTTCATGTTCTCTAAAATCAAAGAATGAATTTTAGGAACAATGGAGGTGAAGAGCAGAATATATTTATTGAGAGAAAGAAAGTTTCTGTCTGAGAGACAGAAGAGGACCCCAGCAAGTTGCCAAAGACTCTGTCTTTTCCAGAGATTTTTATAAAGTAAAGTCGTGGGGTGAGATGGGTTCAAGGTGGGGAAAACTGGGCAGTCACAAGGCAGATGGGCATAAGGTGGGACAGAACTATGGTTAACCCATAAGATTAATTGCTCAGGTAAAATTGATTAAATCGGGGACAAATGGGGAAGCCAGTCACATAGAAGGAAGGAATTCTTAGAGAGCAGTGACTCTTTCCAGAGGGGGTTGGGATGGCGACTCCTGACTTCCTCAGGGTGATAGAGAACTATTTTAAATATCAGTCCTTAGGGTATGGGTATGTTTGTTGATCTTTTGTCTTGAGGCCTGGCCCATGCAGGAGGTTTCTGTCTCCTCAGCAGCTGCAAGGTATCTGAGCTTCGGCACTGGCTCCTTTGAAGACCTAGCCGTCTCTCACTGCCTATAATATTTCTAATGCAGTTGCCTGTAAGAACAGTAATAAGGTGTGACCAAAAACTGTGTTTGACGCTTAAAATTGATAATAATGTATTTAAACTAAAGACAAAATATTCAGGAGGCCCCCTTCATTTCACACTTATCCTATCATTCTTGCTACTTTATGAACCGGTTCTCTAAGTCCTGTTCCATGAGCATCTTGTGCTGTTGTGGCTTCCACAGTGTCCTGAATGGATTCAAAACACTTCCGTTGCACAGTCGTTTTTAATTTAGGGAAAAGCCCAAAGTCGCACAGTGCCAGCTCCAGTGACTAAGGTGGGTGAGGACCCTGCAATGTTTTCATAAGCCTGCGGCAGCAGCAATCACCATTTTTTATTACACCTCTTAAAGACAGTCACAGAAGGAGGCTCCAGAACTGCTTCAGGAAGGGACAAAAATGACAAGGTCATTCTCCAAAGCAGCAAGGAGTATGCTGAGGGAGATTATGGCAATGTGTTTTTTACTTCAATGATTTCCAAAATTTAAACATTCACTGTATATTTCAATTATACCTCATACTAATGAAATTTTAAAAAAATGAATATGCCATTGGGAAAGTATACAAGGTCTCCAAAGAATGGAAAGACACCCATATGAAAGTTAGTAAAAGAAACCACCATGGCCAGTTGCTAAGGAAGGGGAGGTGAAAGCATTCTGTGCATGTAAAAATGATTTGCCCAGAGCCCCGGGTCAGAGGCAGCGGAGCCCTCTGAGGGACTCGAAGGTATGACTTGAGGTGTGGAGTGGCGAGAAGTGGTGGCACAGTGACAAGGGCCAGATCCCACAGGAACGACAGGCTATTAGAATTTTGCTTTTCTTTAAACACAGTGGAAATCCACACAAAATTTGAAGTGGGGAAGAAACAATCATACTTGTAGTGGGAGACAAATCCTGAGAGAATGGTAAAAACCTGATTGCAGACGTCCAGCCAGGCAGCATAGGATCTTAGGCATCTTGGTGATAGATTATGTTAGGAAGAGATTCAAGAATCAATATCAGCAGTTTTGGCTTATGTGGCTAGAGAAAGGCGGCAAAGTCATTCTCTGAAACAAGAAACACGAGGGAAGTTAGTTGGCGGGGAGGCACAATCTGGCTTAGGAACGTTTATGTGGGGCTATCTTGGTGACACTGTGGAACTCAAAGAAAAAGCCTCGGCTGGGAATTAATCATGCAGACCACGTATAGGGCACTTGAAGTCACAGGATATCCCAGGGAGAGAGTGTGTAGAGATCGAAAGGATAAGGGCAGGAATCATTCTTGAGATACTCTGATATTTCATGACCAAATAGAAATGGATGGCCTGTAAGCAAGACTGAGACAGAAAAACAACAAAAAGAGAAACTACCAAGAAAATCTGGTGTCCAAAACAGCTAACGGAAGAGAACATTTTAAAGTAGAAATGATCCACAGTATTTAACCCTACTGAAAGATGAAGGGTTTTTTTCTAAGAAAGAAGAAATGTATCTACTTTATTTATTTACAAATATATACACCCTGGTGAACTTGAGGGTTTTTTTCAGAGGAGTCATGGCCCAGTAGATAGTTTTCAGTGAGGAAAGATTAAAAGGAAGGGAAAAAGAAAACAAAATAGTGAAGGTAGCAACATAAGAAGCTCAGCTTTGAGGGGGAAGAGAGAGAGATGATGGTGTCTCAAGGTGGGTGACAGGTAAGCGAACCTTTAGAGTGTGAGGATGTTATAATGAAAATGCAAATATTCAATAAGAGAAGAAAACTAAAAATACAAAACAAAGGTAGGACCACTGCACAGGTGGAGAAAGCATGCTTAAAAGAGAGATGTCACCTTCTCCGGGACACTGGAGAACAGGACAAAAGCAAAGAGGAGTTTAGGGGTGCACTAGAGAGAAACTGAAGGTGTTCCGTTCCTCCAGTAGCTGACAGACATTCTTCCAGGGAAAGAGCACTGGCTTCTATTCCCTAGTAATGTGTTTTAACCAAGCGCAAGTCCCAGTTAAAATCAATTTAAAACAGTGTCAGAGGGTGCTAAGGAGGCTCATTATCACACAGTGGGGGTGGGGGGAGTGAGAATGGAGAGCATACGCATGTGAGAAATCTACTCTGAAGCAATCTTTGAATGTGTAAGGAGTTTGTGTATAAGAAGAAAATTAATTTCCTCTTAACAACACTAGGACCCAGGCCAATAGAATTTATGAGAAAGTTTGATTGGACTCTGAAGAAAAACAAACTAGATTTTTGGACTAATCTTCTTGCCCCAAATGGAGTAAATTTTACTTAAGATATGGTGACTCTTCAGATGAAGACTTTTTCTTCTTAAGGAAAATGCAAAGGGAACGTTTCAAACAGGATATGCAGTCTGGATTTTAGGACTTTGAGTAGCTTTCTCCTCTTTATACCACGAAGACCAGGTTTTCCGCACTCTGCAGTCTGAACCCTGGCAGAGAGAAGATTAAGAAGTGAGAGTTACTGAGGTAGGAGATTAGGTGTGGGGCAAAATCCGTCCCACTAGGCACATCTTTCAAAGTCAAGGAGACGCAGGGCGCATGTGCAGAATCCAGGAGCCAGGACGACTCGGCAGCGCCTGAGCACGGCAGGGAGAGCCAATCAGAAGCGTGCTATTTCAGTTCCCCATTTACATCTGACAGGAATCTCTGACAGGACAATTTAAGTCTGGTGCCAGGTCAGGTGTCCAACTAACAGGACAGTAGTCCAGATGCCTCGTACGCACGCGGGAGAAGGCAGTTCCAGACACGAAAGATTCCTTTCCCTTCTCGCACCACGAATCTGCTCTTCAGCCTGCTCTCAGTCTGCAGAGCCTACTTCTTCCCGCCTTCCGTTAATATACCTCCCCACTCCTTTTCCCTATATCTTCTCCAATTCTTTGTTCGGGACACCGAGAGCCTGGAAAGAATTTCCCTGGGTCCCATTAACCAACAGCATTACCAGTTGGTAATGCCTAAATTTTATTACCTATGCAGGATTGGCCCAAACAGAAATAGTCCTCTGTGTCCTCTGTGTCAGTGTGAGTGTGTGTGTGTGTGTGTGTGTGTGTGTGTGTGTGTGTGTGATGGGGAGAGAGCAGTGATGTTTGCCTGGGTTTTCACCAGTGCAATGTTTCACCTGGCTTATCTTTGCTTTTTTGTTTGTTTTTTTGCTTGCTTGCTTCCTCTGACCATGTACACACGCATGTCCACCAAGTGTCCTACTTGACTCTTCTTTCTGCTCCCAATCTTTTGTATTCGCCTTGGGGTATTTGTTCCTCCTCTTCACACTTTTTTATATCCTCTGTTTATAACCTGAGCTTTGCTGAGACTATTCTTGCATTTCTAAGTGTTTCTCTCTTCCAAAAGCCAAGTCAGGCCTGACCTGAGAGAGACCTTTGTGCTACCCTCTACAAACAACACGAATCCATGCTGCTCTCAGTCAACGATTCAGAGTCCATAAAGAAATTTAGGATTGGACCTGCAGTCCCACCAGTGTCCACACACCTGTGCTGACTGTCCTTGGAACTTTGACCACATGCATTCCGTCCAGATTTCTTGAGACTATAAACCCTATTCCCAAACCCTATGAATCCCTGGGCCTTCCTCAGTACCAGCTGCTGATTTCACAGTGACTTCAGCCTGCCCATATGTAGACAGAATTAAATCTAGTTTTTCCAACAGTCTCAGTCTCTTGTGTTTCCTCACATGCCATTAATTAATGAATACCAGTCACCTATTTGTCACTTTACAGCTCTGCAGTCTCCATTCATAGGCATCACTGCACAGGACCATCACAGATTCCACAAATGCCTCATAGGCACCATCAGCTCCTGTCTTAGTTACGTTTCACTGGTCGCTGAGACAAAATACCTGATGCCCAAAGTTGGGAAAGGAAAGGTTTATTTCTTACAGTTTTTGGAGGTTTTAGTCCATACTCAGTTGGCTCCCAGGCAGGGTGGCATGGCGGGCTGCAGTTCATGGCGGCTGCAAACAGCAAGCGGAAACCGGCAAGAGAGAGAGACGGATACCCCTTCTTCCTGCCATTACATCACATCCTGGCTCCACCCCTAGGAGGGAGTAGCACTGACACCACCAATCCAAGTACTAGACAATGAACCAGTCACAAATGCACAATGCACAATGCAAATACATGAGGCCTGGGGGCCACCGACATAAACCATGACAGTTCCATCAGCATCACCACTGCTATCACCGCAATGCAGTCATCCCTACCGGGTCACTTTTAAAGACCAGAAGCAGTGCAGAATTGCCTCATGTCATTCTAGTGGAAAAGTAGAAAGGAGAGACGCTTGAGCCAGGACCTGCGGGACCTTCAGGCTTAGCAAGACTCTTTCCATCTGCAAAGCTGCTGCCCGAGGTTATGGGCTGTGTCAGTTTGGAGCTTGCAAGGTCATTTTTTCCAAAGCTGTCTGTTATTTCCTCACCAAATTCTTCCTCTTTGTGATTACATGGAACTGCAGTTCCTTTAGTTAGTTCCCCCAATTATAAGGAAGGCTTACTGAATTAAGAAATTTCTGAGTCCCTCCTTTACCAAATTCTCTTGAACAATGATGTCTCTTAGATGGTCTCAGCCATTTCCTGAGTCAATTTTTCTGTCCCTTTTGAGACCTCTGTGTCTAAACCCTCCACCCCAGAGACCTATATTGGGATGTACAGAACCTCTACCCTTGACCATACTAGTCAGTTCTGTGTGGTCCTGAAGTCCATCAGAAATGATTTATTATTTGTCTGATACTTCCCAAGCACTGTCTGTACCCTTAGAATACAAAGATGAGAAAAAAAAGATGCATAGACTACTCAGACAGACACTAACCAAATCAATTTAAAAAATATTGTAGGAATAGATAGTAGGTTTTGTTTTTGTTTTTGTTTTTGTTTTTTTCTGTTTGTTAGAACTTTTATTTTCTTTGTTGATCTTTTAGAGCTGATATAACAAACCTATTCTGGGACACTCAAGTCTTTAACATACTGTGACTTTCCCACAATATGCCTTGTTCTTGTAGGAAACACTTTGCCCAATCCACAGGTGTTTTCTAGGTTCTTTCGGTCCTTAACCACAAACTGGTTGAGACAAATGCAAAATGTAGTGAGGTGTTATATTTATTAAATGCAGGAATAGGAATGTGCTCTGCAGAACGAGTGTGGGTTAACTACAGTAGGAAGAGAATACACTGTACAGGACAAAGGCGGACCACTGTGAAAGCCCAGTACTGTGGCCGAGCACTGCAGGGCGGCCATCTTTAGCATCCTCCATGCCGCAGGCTGACGTCACATCTAGGCGTCCTATCAAAAACCTGCTTGAGTCAGCACCGTGAATTCTGTGATTGGTTCCCGGGGGAGGGCTTGTAGGAACTGCTCTTCTGCACCTGTCCTGGGTCTCCATGATTGACAGGTCATACTTGCTTGCCCATCTGCTTTGTCACGTCCTAATCTCCCAGACCAAAAGGACTTTGAGTTGGAAGAAAAGTTTGAAATTAGCCAAAATGGCACTTCTCAAACTTGAATGTGTTTACAGATCACCCAAGGCACCTGTCATAGCAGGTCTGGGATGAAGCCTGAGAGCCTGCGTTTTGGCGAGCTCCTTGGGGGTGACACGGCTGGTACCCAGAGAACATTTTGAAGAGCAAGGATCTGTTCAATCACCGTCATAGTTCCTTCTTTTGCCGAACATACACTGACTCTAATTCTTTCTACAAGGCCAGAGTACAGGAAATGTGGAATGGCAGCCTCAGCCTCCAGTTCCAGTCAGTGTGAAACAACAGGAAGTCAATTTACCATTTTACCTGAAACAACTAAAAGAATCGAACCTGATGGTTTTCAAATCATTAAACTTCAGTCAGTGAAGAAGAGTGATTCCCAAGTGACAAGAAACCCATGAGACAAGCCTTATAATTGTCCATTTGTTTCCTTGAGAGTTCCCAAACCATGACAGAGAGTGTGGTAAACCGACTTTGACTGGCTGAGTGGAAGGACAGAGAACCTTCCTCTCAGGAAGGAGGGAACTGCACAAGTAGAGGACTCCAGGGAGATCCCTGAATATCACAAGTTCAAGGGCAGCCTGGGCTACATAGTGAGTTCAAGACCAGCCTATATAGCAAGACCCTGTCTCACAATAAAGTATGATATATATATATATATATATATATATATATATATATATATATATATGTTAGTGCTGGGAAAATAAAGATTTTAAGACACAGTCATTGATTTTATTGAGCTTCACTTAGCTTACCTTACAGGGAGAAACGCAGGGTAGAACTTTGTCAGGTCCTGACCTAGATCCCCAATCTCCCAAAGGAGTGTACCGTGGAGGTTAAATAAAAAGAGACAATCATATGATTTTTTAGAGCTTCAGGGGTGTCAAAACCCTTTAGTTGAGCTCCCGACTCTGAGGGCTAAGACTTCAACTTCTCTGGATCAGCCCACTTTTATTAGGACAGAGGACAAAAGGTGAAAAAACTGAAAAAAAAAAAAGCCCAGGAAATGAGCAGGACCTTGGGAGTCACTTCAAAGACTTCTCCAAGTGGTATGCCAATTTAGGAAAATCATTTTATCTTCAAGATAACATTCATGGTAGGATTGAGACTGCAGGAGTGAACTTCCTTTAACTGCTGTCTCCATTTACTTAATTAGAGGAGCCAAGGTGTCTTCAGCTGTGGCCTTATCTGCCCTTTGAGGTATCTCTAGCCTCACAGGTCACTATAGGCCTCAGCTAGGACCAGTGATTCATAGAGGTTCATTTACTATGAATACTATGAATTGCCAGGCAAGGGGCAGAGGCAGACTCACAGTTAGGACAGACTCACAGTTAAACATAGAAATCCAGTTAGTAAAATTTAAATCCTGCTCAGAGCCGCTTCGTAGTGGTCTCCAACAGAACTTTCCATTATAACTCAGTGGAGGAAACATCTTGCTAATGGTAAGCAGAAGGTTCTAGAAATTACAGTGTATAGGTTTTGCTCAGTCTGTTTAAAGAGTATGCTAGAGCTCTGAGAAAATCTGGTTAAAATTCTGTAGTTGCAATTTAGTCACAATTTAGTTTGATCTTTCAATGTTTGGTTTAAATCACATACATCTGTGCTTTCAGTGATGAAAGTGTGTGTGTGTGTGTGTGTGTGTGTGTGTGAGTCTGCATGTGTATGCATGTGACGTACTGCCAGCAGGGAGACTGGCAAATGGACAATGTTCAATCAATATCCAATAAATCAACAGAAATTCACAGCACACACACACACACACACACACACACACACACACACACACATAACCCACTGAACACTCTTGGAGCCCCTAGAGCTACCTGGTTTGGATTTCAGAGTTGAAATTTCTCTGTAGTCTGCCTCACAGACCTCTTACCTTGCCTTTGAGACTATGTTAGGAGATTTGAGGTGCAGTAACAAGTGACCCCAACACTGATGACTTACAACAACAGAAATTTAATTCCTCACAGTTCCAGATGCCAGCTGTCTAAATCAAGGTGCTAGCAGGCCCATCTTTCTCGCAGGCTGCAGAAGAAAATGCTTTGGCTGTTCCGTGGCTCCTCCCAACTTCTCCAGGCATTGCTTGGCTTGTGGCTGCGTAGCCCGCATCCCTGCATCAGTCATCAGTCTTCACATGGCCCCACCCCATGTGTGTCTATGGCTTTTCCTGTTCTCTTACAACAGTACTTGTTATTAGATTCATGTCCTATTAATTATTGAGGATGAACTAATCTTAAAACCTATCTGCAAAGACTCTCTATTATATCTGCAAAGACTCTTTCTTAACATAAAGTCATTGTCAAAGGGGCTGAATACACATGCAGGATAAAATAAAAAAAAACAGCCTCCAACAAATGGTACCAGGGAACCTGGATATCCATCCATTTGCAGAAGACTGAAACACGATCCCTCTCTCTCACCCTGTGCTAAAATCAAGTCCAAGTGGATTGGTGGCCCAAAACCAGAAACTTTGACACTGCTGTGAGATAACACAGGGGGGATACTTGACGTAGTAAGACTTCCTGAATAGTGCTACATAGGAATAAACACTAAGAATCAACAAAGGAATGGAACTACATCAAGTTAAAAAGCTCTTCCATAGTAAAGAAGCAATTAATCGAATGAGAGACAGCCTACTGAATGAAAGAAAAACTTTGCTAGCTAATGTTCTGTTAGAGAATTAATATCTAGACTATATAAAGAGCTCAAACAAAATTAACCACCCCAAACAAATAACCTAATCAAAAAATGGGCAAATGACCAAGTCAACACTTCTTGAAAGAAGTTTCAAGTGGGCAATGAGTATATGAGAAAATGTTCAACATCTTCAGCCATTAGAGAAATGTAAGTCAGAGGTACACTGAGATTTTATTTCACCCTGGCAGAATGGTTATCACCATAAACACATACTACTTCTGCTATTACTAAAAAGAATATGAAACACAGTGAGTGCCAGCCAGGACATAGAAAGAAAGGAACCCTCCTACACTCTTGGTGGGAATGTAAAATAGCGTAACCACTATGGAAATCGGTATGCAGAGTCCTCAAAAATTAACTATAGAAAACCACTGGAAGTAGTTTTCTACTTATGGGTAGATTCCAAAAAGAATTAAAGTCTGTCATACTACAGTGATCCATGTGCTGTGTTTGGAGCTGCACAATTCGCAGTGTCTGGCTGTAGCAATAGTCTCATGTCTGCCAAAGATGAATGTAAAAAAAATGTGACCACACACATGTGCAGCCATAAAGAAAAATGAAATCATGCCATTTGCAAGGAAATTGATAGAACAAAAAGCACATCATGTTAAATGAAATAAGCTAGACACAGAAAGGGTCAAATATGATGTGATTTCTCTTATGTGGGAAACTGAGTAAATAAATAAGAGTTGACAGGAAAGGAGGATGTAGACTTTTGGAAACAGAGAGGTCGTCAGAGGGAGGAGGGAGAAAAGGATGAGGTGAAGATGAGCTAGGATGAGATCAAGACATCTAAAATACAGGCACTGATTTACCAAAATGGACCTCACTGTTCTGAAGTATCAACACGCACTAATTTTTTAAAATAGTTGGGGTGGGGAGGAGAAAACAGTCAGAATGCCTTAAAAATCATTCCAAAGCAAAAGGACGAGGGTGCTTTCAAAGTTCGTGAAGCGCCAGGCTAACACTCAGGCCCCTCCCTCTGTCTCCCCCAGGCCTTCTCCTCTCTGCCTGTTGGTGGGCAGGTTGCAGCCTGGTGGTTGAGACAGCACCGCTGCTCTTCCATCAGGTCTGTCTTTAGCCGAGCTGTTTTACCGTCTCTGCATCCTCCTGGCACCATATTATACGGAGGCCGTGGATCTGTGAGCATCTGCGGCTCTGCGCCTGTTCGGCTGTTAGGTGCATCGTACTCCATGGCAGGGTGCAGCTATATCATTCTCTTGTGCGTCTGCTTTAGTCTTTATGTCTTTGTGGTATATGTGCCTGTCTACATTTCTCAAAAATTAAGATCGCTTCCACAAATCCTGGAGGCTAGCGCTTGATTAGGTCTTTTGGGGGCCACAGCTCAACTCACAGAATATCCAACACAGTCAAGACCACAGTAAGAAGGTTGAGGCTCAGTATTAGGTGCCGAATATTAAGGGACATGCTCATATTTGGTAATGAAGAGAGTTGTGTAGTGTAACACTTTAAAATCAAAATTCATGGAAAAAGTCAATGGTGAAGAAGCTAAGACCTCCTGTGAGTCAGTGCCACATACGGGCTAACTGGGCGAGAGCCAGTCACGAGCTCTTTCCAGCGTGCAGGCAGGAAGATAAGAAGAGCCAATATCTCCCCTCCCCCTGGAGCTGATGTGGAGAAACACAGGCTATGATGATAGCTTATGAGGTAAAATACAGCTTAATGCTTGGAGTGCTCAGTGTTCCACTGACCTTTCAGGTCTGATCATCTATTAAGAGGTTAACAATATGCAGTGTGGCATCTATGGGGGTCTCCTTCTGAAGGTGGTGGCTGTTGTTAATTCCCTATTATCTTGTTTTGAAATCCTGTATCATTCTCATTGTTTTGTTTGGTTGGGTTTCATTCTGTTTTATCTGGTTTGATTTTGTTGTGTATGATGGCATGGGCAGCTATTTCAAAGATAAGAAGCTCTATTATAGTAGCCATTTTGCATTTGTTATTATCTTGTTTTGAAGTCCTGTATTGCGTTCAATGATTTGTTTTTATTGGTTCTATTCTGCTTCTGTTTTGCTTGATTTTACTGTGTCTGAAGGTATGGGCAGCTATTTTGAAGATAGCAGGAGGCATTATAGTAACCATTGTTGATTTCTTATTATCTTGTTTGAAATCCTGTGTCTCTTACACTGTCTTGTTTTGATTGGCTCTATTCTGTTTTATTTTGCTTGGTTTTATTCTAAAACAATTTTTTTTAAAGTCAACGGTCAATAAAATGTAAAAATTTGAAAGGCAACTGGTACTACTGTTGGTTTGTTTCTTTGTCTTCTTTCTGGTCTCTGATATGGTTCAGGTTTTTCCCTGGGGTCCAGCAACAGCCCAAGATTCCGGCTCATGGTGAGTGTGAGCTTAGCTCTGTCCCCCATCTTCAGTGACATCATGTAGGTCTCCCTTCTCAGAATGCTGCTCCAGGGAGCTGCGTTCGGGACCCAGAGCCAGGCCGAGCTGGGATTTTCCTCCTTATCTCACAGATTGTGCAAACACCTCCTGAGAAGCTAATTAAAATGGAATCAGTGCTGCCAAGTCGGGAAGCGTGCAGGGGAGCATGGAGAGACTGCCAGAAAGAGTTATCAGGACACACCCAGCCCCACACTGTCACACCGAACGTGAAAAAGGAGAGGGAGTTGCTGCGCCCCACCGCCTAGGAGGCCAACAAAAGGCCTAGATATGCACAGGAGTGACTGACTGACTGACTACCTGACCGTGGTGGGTGGACAGGAGCTCAGGGACAGGAGGAAAGCAGAGCACATCGCTCCCACGCAGCGCTAAGAAAGAAGAAATGCTGTTTACTGGGACTGGCATGCTACGACATGAGGCTAAGCTAACAAGACAGCAATAAGTTGGGGCCAGGAGAAACATTAAAATGTGAAATCTGCCATGACCATTGAAAAAGACTATTTTAAGAGATTTCACAGGAGTTGGTAAAAGTACATTAAAACACAGTGCCTGGAAATTTAAGAGGAAAGAGGCAACACATATCAGAAAAAAGCTCCATGACTTTCCCAGAGGGAAAAAAGGAAGACTTTCCTCAGTGGCAACACACACTGCAAACCGGGTGAGGAGGCTGTGGGCATAACATAAACACCTCAAATTCACACGGAAAGCTAGTGTGATTTCCAAAAAAAGATCAATGATAGTCTTGGGGGATTTAACAACCTGATTTTAAAATTCATCTAAAAGATCAAAGCAGGAAAGGAACTGAAGAATTTTTGGAAGAAAAAGTGGACAAGAAATCACAAGTAATTAAAATTATTATATCACATAATATTTAAGAAAAGAGTTAATGTTTTTAGCTAAGAAAATGGACACATGAAACAGAATGAAGGACACAGGGATTTAGCTCAGCGGCATAAACACCTGCCTGGCAAGCACAAGGTTGTGAGTTCAGTCCCCTGAAGGAACAGAATTAAGATCCCTATATGTATGATTTGAGAAAGTGTAGGCACTTTATAAGTATCATTTTTCAGAGGAAGTCTTGATAGAGGAATCCAAAGGGCCCTCTGTGTATGGAAAATACTGACCTCATAAAAAACAGAATAAATGCAAGTGAAAGTGACGACAGAACTCCATTCCTCAAATGGATAAAAGTATTTTTAAAAGCCAAGCCCGATAGCGAGGTTCCAGAGAAGTTACATTTCACCTCTGCAATTTGTAGCAGAACTATCAGTCAGTACATATTTTTAAAGTGTTTTGTGTACTATATGTTAAAAGCAAAAAGTTCTGAATCTTTAATCTAACAATTTCATTTTTAAGAGAGACTGGCTGAATAGATGATTTAAGCATATATGTAAATTCATAAATAAAATGTTCTCTCTCTCTCTTTTTTTTTTTTTTGGTACCAGGGATCAAACTCATGACCACACGCTTGCAATGTAGGCGCTTATGCCGCTAAGCTAAATCCCTGGCCCAAAAATATTCATTATAATATTGCTTATGACACAGAATTTAAAATAGTCTCACTATCTAAAAAGAGGAAAATAGTTGCATGCCAAAATCCTAGAATTCCATTAAGATAATATTTTGAATAATATTTAATTGTGTATTTTTATGTTTTGCTTAAAATTAAAAGCTTTACAACAAATATAAACATGTACACACAGAAGCACACAGAAACATACAATAAGAAGAAAGAAAGATTAACATTGATGTATTAATATTGGCTTTTTCTTAGGTACAAACTTTGACTTCTGTTTCTCAGGCTTTAGATTTTTTTTTTTACAGTGACAGTACCTTACTTTATCACCAGAAAAGAGGCATGAAAATATCCTTTAAGAGCTTGATTATCAGCTCATTGAATGTTTAATGTTTAGTGAAACAAATCAGAAACACAAGTGTGAATATCGCATGGTTCCTCTGCTATGAGAAACCCAGAGTATAAATCAGGGACAAAATTAAAGATGGGTAATGTGAGTAGGGAGGAAAATCCTTCTCAAATGGGAAAAGACTGAGAGATGAAGGAAGAAGAGGGGAGGGGATGGACCAGGAATAAAGGTGAGTTGTATACAGACACCAGCTCCCTGAAGCAGTGCAGACATGATGACTGAAAACATTAAAAATGTAGCCCTAAAATAAAATAAGATAGAGTGTTAAGAAGAACCTCACCCAACTCTCTCACTTTCCCCATAAACCGACTCAGAGAGCCAGATGGGTGACAAGTTCCACCCCAGGCACCCCCGACCAAGACCAGTCATCCCAGAGGGCAGGCAGGCGCTCAGAGCAGGCCTGGCGCTCCTCAGTTCTCCTGTTTGCCCCCTGAAGACCAGAGAGTGGCTGTCTGATCAGCTTTCCTCCCACTTTGACACCAGCCCTCAGCTGGCTGACCCTCCTGCAGCTTCTGAATCCTCTGTCCAGGACCACCAGGGACCTCTTATCTGAAAGGGCATCCGCAAGCTGGACCCCCTGGCATAGGCACCTGCGCCCCCAGGTGCACACAAAGGTCGTCTCCCTCCTGGAGTTAGGCATTGATGGTGGTGCTGGTGGCTGGGTCATTCCACAAAGCTCACTGGGAAAGTCCAAGCCCTGCTGTGCAGGGACCTTGGTCTCCAAGGCCTTCCAGGAGCAGAAGGGACAGAACATGGGCCCACAGAGGCTGGGCATCAGGGCAGGGAGGGGACCCTGGTCGTGCCGGGTTGTGAGGTGCCTTGCCAGCCATGTGTGGGAGCCCGTGGGGTCAAGGGCAAGGCTGGGCCTGAGCTGGAGGGGGAAGTGGCCACAGCAGGCCACAGGCTCAACCACGGAGAGGGGACAACTCAGCACAGCTGAGGAAGCAGGAAGCAGGCCACAGGCCAACGGGCAAGCCCGGTGTGGGCCCCCAGCTTCCCCCAGGGGCTCTGGGGCTGCGTGGACTTCCTGCTCTGGCTGTGCATCCCCCTCCCGGCTCAAAAGGTTTCGAAAGAAGAGGATGAGGTCGAGGCAAAACCTAGAGAGGAAGTGGCTGCAGCTGGGTGAGAAATCTGCAGAAACGCTAGAGGGAGGCCGGGGAGCCAGCGAGTGGCCCTGCAGTGCCTGCTCAGCTCGGGATGTCAGAGGTGCCGGGGCGGCAGGGCATGCGGAAGCCAGTGCCCTAGGGCTCTCTCGCATCAGCCTTCCCCAGACTCGGTTTCCTCTTGCACACAGCATGGACAGTAACAGCCCGATCCCATCTCGCAGGCTACTGGGACGTGTCCAGGGCGTGGACACTCAGTGATTATCACTTTGTGTTTTAAGACCATCTCCCTAGCCTGGCCTGGAACTTGCTGCAATCCTCCTGCCTCGTCCTGTAGGCATGTGCCATCACGCCTGCCTTGACTTATTATCAACTTCGAAACTTTTCATCTTCTGGACCTATTGTGTGCATTTTTTTTTTTTAAGATGAAGGGCTGGATGAGCAGTCGCTTTTTGAATCACTTTATGGAAATCGACTCCTTTTTTCTTCCCAGAGAAGCTGAGACTCAGAGGAGCTCCACCCGTTAGGTAAGGTCTCTGACCAAGGCCATGTGGAATGAGAACCCTGTGTCCTCAGACTCTTGCCTCCGGGACCAGCCTTGCTGGGGGCAGAGCTCCCCAGCTTCCTCACTGCTGCCTAGCAACGGGGCTCCCACCCCCTCATCCTCCCATCCCCGAACACATCCTCTTCCGCTGGCCAGGCTGACCAGGGCCTCGACATCAGCAGATGCATATCCTGGGCGCAGAACCACCACAGGTCACAGGCACCCCGGACGGGGCATACCTCACCAGGACTACCCACCAGCAAGACATAGGGGCCCTGAGGAGAACAGGACCCCTAAGCCCGGATCCCCCTGGAAAGTGAAGGGTTGTGGAAGCCTTTGGGGCCCTGAGAACTCAGAGAGGGAGGGACAGAGCTGGGGGTGGGAGAGGTGGCCATCGGGGAGGGTTTATCACACTGAAGCCACAATGCTCCCTGCCATGGCTTAGCCTCTCGCTGCACAAAGTAGGAAACTGAGGCTCAGAAACAGGAGAAGGGCGGCCTCTCAAGGTAGTGAGACACTCGAATCAGTACCTGAGCTCTTCTTCCCTGCTCTATTTATTGATTTTGCTGTGCAGTCCTTGGCAAGTGGCCTAGGCCACAGACTGGTACAACCCTGACATCCATGTCCCCCCTGCACCCTAACAGAGGGTACAGGCTGGGCCCTCACTGAGGATCTGCATCTGCACGCCACCAACAGGATGCAGGAGCCCTCCATGCTGGTCTTGCGAGGACTGGAGGGTCCTCCTGAAGCTCAGGGTGCTCAGTCACCGCTGTCCCCACCTGGACAGGTGACTCTGGCAGATGCTTCTCCTTTGCAGAACACGGCAATGCTGCAAATCCAAAGACAATGTCTGAATGCTGCGTCATTAGATACAGCGTCCTTCTGAAGGACAGTGCCGGCGTGGCGGTCCCTGAGGTCACTCAGGACAGTTCTGAAGGGCAGCGGGCTGCACGGCCAGAGCCACATGGCTAAACTCAGCCTCAGCCTGGCTTGCTCCCCCACGGGGACTGTTTCGGGAACCTCGGGCTCTGCGCGCTGAGCCCGGGCCATGTTGGAACTCTGTAGAATTCAGGGGAAATCTTTGCTGGGTCAGAGCCCAGCTGCTGGGAGTTTCCAGGTATGTGTGGGCTCGGTGTCGGCGTATTCATTGGAGGAGTTTTTGGGCTGGCCAGAGGCCAGCGCTCTCTGTACCTGCCCAGGTTGTCGGTGAGAAAACTCCAAGGTGACACTTTTATGAAAGGAAGAGAAATCACCTCTGCCCGAGTATCCTGAGACCAGGGGTTGGCACGAGGGAAGAGGGAAGGGCCAGCGTTTGTCACAAGCCCAGTGTCCACAGGGCTGTGACTGCCACCTCGCTTGGCTCTCATCCTAGAGGCAGGACACACTGCCTCCATTGTGGAGAAGAAAAAACCCAGTTGGCCAATGTCACCCGGAAAGGCAGAGCTGAGAAAATCTCTCCTGGCTGCTTCCACAGCAGAGAGACGGATTGCGTGGTAGTGTAGGAGCACCCCCTCTACAAACAGGGGTGTTTGGAGTTAAATCCGAGCCCAAGAAGGGCTGCTGTGTGGCCCCGGAGAACTCTTAACCTCCATGAGTCAGGGCTGCTGTGAGTCTGAGATGGCTTCACATGAGGGAGACACTTTGAACAGGGCTGACATGATTCATGGTGTGACTTGATTGGAAAGATGCACCGGCTCTTTACTGGATCCTAGCGCATCCCACAGAAGAACCCGGAACTCGGCCCCATGGGGAAGCACACGGCGCCCGGAGGGGGCATTTCCAGGGGACGAAACCGCCTGCCTGCTGTTGAGCTGCTGTCTCACTTTGGCGCTGCTGCCTCAAACCTGACATCAGTAACACCTTTCTGTCCATCTCACATTCTGTCACCTCCCGGCAGACTCAGAGCCACCCAGCCAGAGACCCGTGACAAGGGGGCCATAGCAGGGGGGCCCAGCCTCCTTCCTCGGCAGTCGTGTGGCTCCCCGAGCAGCACCTCTGCCCACCGAACTTCGGTGGGTGCTTCCAACGCTCGAACCCAGGTGGCCGTTCAGTTTGTGCTTCCAGACTCAAACTCGCGGGCCTGCATCAGTTTGTTTGTTCCGGTGTCCCTACCGTGCATCAGCTTGGGGACTAGGGAAGTAGGCACAGGGATGACGGAATGGGTGAGAGATGAATGCGTGTTCGCAGCGACAGCATCTGAGACAGCTCTGAGTACCTAAAGCGGCACATGGGGTTCTAATCTTGACCTGGGGGCTCAAAAGACAGCTTGCAGGGATCCAAAGGAAGTCACCCAGGTAAAGTAGGAGAGGATGAAGCCAGATTCTTAGTAAATCTGCATGGGTTATGGTGCACACAGTGGTGGCATTGTATTGCAGAAGGACAACAGTCTTTAACTTGCCAGGACCAGCTCCGAATGACAACAGAACCGACCACCAGCACCAGCCTCAGGGGCTCCGGGAGGACCCTAGGGGCTCAGAGGCCTCAGGAGCCCACCTGATGGTGTCCGTGATAATCAGCCTCTCCGGTGTGTGAGGGATGCAGAGACACTCACAGAATCTGTGAACCTGGAAAACCGCTCGGGGTGCAGGAAGAAGCCCCAGAGCAGCCAGTGCACCCCCTCCCACTGTTCTCTGTGTGCCTGGAGAAGGCCTGGGGTGAGGCGGGGTGGAGGGTTGGGGCGACTTCCTCAGGGAGAGCTGGCAGCCCCACAGTGTGGGAGGGGCATCGTTTTTCTGACAGACAGTGGGGCACAGGTTAGCACTGCAGAGCATCTACTGCAGAACAGATGGAATGAGGGACTACGGAATACAACCGGAAACAGGAAAAACAGAAAAAGAGAAAAGATTCGTTAGCAACAGTGAGCCAGGAAATACACGTAAATTATAACATGCGGGTTTGGAAGCTCGCAGGGGTGGTGGGAGCCTGTTTCAGTCATCTTTGAAGAGTGCGTAGTAAGGTTCTAGAAGATTAGAAATAAGGAGTTTTTAATTAAAAAAAAAAACTGGTTTTCAAAACAGTAAACCTGTGCCATTCACTTAGGGCAAACCCTCCGGGGGATTGCTAAACATTTAGTCACCCAGGTTTTCTTACTATCTGGGGTGTTTGTGTAACTTTGATTTGGGGATACAAGCGTTGTTGGAAGTCACTGCAGATATTTTGTCGAGGAAAATTGAGGCTTGGAGTGATTAAATCAGTTGTCCAAATAGGCATAGTTAGCTAGGAGTTGGAGGGGGGAGGGAGAAGAAGGAGGGAGGAAGGGCTGGAGGGAAGGAAGAGGAGAGGAGAGAAAAGGAACGGAAAGAGGAAGGGAGGGAGGGCAGCAATCCCTGGTTCAGGTTCAGGGGAGTTTCCAGAACAAAGGAAAGAGGGAAGGCGCTGGCTTGCTCCCCAGAGGGAGGGTCAGGAGGGAAATCCCGGAGCTCCTAGTGCTCACCGCCCACTGGGCCTCAGGACTCTAACGAGCAGAGGAAATTGTCCTGGGGAGTCCAAGCCCACCGTGGTGGGAGGCCAGCTCCCTCCCCCAAGTGTGGTTAAAAGGACGAAGCAGACAAACTCCTGGACCAGGAGAGGGCTAAGGCCTGACAGTTGTCCTGTTTTCTTTGGCCTCCAGAGGTCCTGGCCCAGAGGCAGGGGAAGGAAGATGGAGGTGTTTTAGAGCAAAACACGAAACTCTTGACGCAGGGTCAACTCAGACAGACACTCCTGTGTACTGTGGCTCTAACGTGTACTTACATTGTAATCCAAATATTATAATCCCTTTTCCCGTCCTCCTCACAGTCCGGGAAGTTTATGTTTGTCTTCCCACTGAAACGTTACCGGAATCCTGGCAAGTTAATTCCAATCTACCACCTCAAGTGCAGCCCGCAGTAGGGAGAAAGGCGCAACGATGTATTCATCGTTACGGGCAGCCAAGGGGTCCTGAGTCCAACCCAGATGAGAGTCTAACCCAGGAGTTCTTAATTCATTAAAATAGGAGTGGCCCGAGGATGAGCGACAGTGAGAATGGTGGGAATCATGTGAGTCTGGGAGCTGGGCTTAGCCGGGAGGCCAGGAAGCACCCCAGCCACACGCAGAGAGAAGGGGGGCAGAAAGACCAATCTGCACAACTCAACTGGGGTAGCGTTTAAACGTTAGGGGGCTGTTGCTTCAGTTTCTGACGTGTAAACTTTTGTGTCCCGGGTTGTCATAGCCTCAAACCCAGCTGACATCCCTGGAGCTATGTGGCTCTGCCATCCCGCTGTGCTCAACCCTTTATAGGGAGACACAAGGTGAGGAAACAGGAAACTGTCAGCTGGCTTCAAAGGTCACGCATCAGGACCTCAGCTGGCCCTGTTTACACTGCTTAGAGCCAGCTGCAGGGAGAAGGAAATAGCTCAGCCAGCTCTGTTCACATACATGGAGACAGAGCCGGTTCAACTAATGTGGAAGAGATTGTTCTGCATTCAAGGGCAGCTGTCCATATGGTCTTCTACATACTTTGGCCCAGTGACTTCTAGCAATTCCCACGTGGGTCCCCAGAATACTCGGGCCAACTTTTCAGGCTGCCCTGTGGCTCCACTGCACTTTCCCCTGGTCTGGCAGCTCTACCGCATGCATGGTGTTAAACGGGGTGGCACATGCCAGGATCTGTTGTAATGCCACCCATAATGGAGGAAAAGAACTCAGGCTGTCGGCTGGGGTACTGGGTGCCCCATGCAGCAGGGGCACTGGAAGAAACTGGGATGTGTGAAGCCAAGAACCATTCTGTTCTATGGATGAGACCTTGAGGGCAGGGTGGGACCGTCTGGACACCACACTGGACACATACCTGCTAGAAGGGCCACCTCTCCCAGGGCCACCAGCCTTCACCACATCTGGGGCTCTTCTGGTAAAGCCCAGGGTTCTTTTTCTCTCCTCATGGGAGCCCGTGAAGGACAAAGTTAGTCTCCTGGCTCTGCACCTTTGATTGTCAGCCAGACAGAGGACTCACAGGACTCTGCCTGTTGCACCCGGGGGACAGCATGTGCAAACACCAGCTGCGGCTGTGGCTCCGTGACCAACACTCTGGAGGAGCTGAGCACACACTGCACTTCCTGCAGGGTCTGAAGGGCATCTGGGTCACCCTGAATGGGTCTCTGCAGGCAAAGGTGCTCTCCCTCCCCAGGCCTGGCTAGAGATGCCCCATGCAGGGAGGGAGCTCCTAGGGGGTCAGAGAGCTCCAGGCTCGAGACAAGACTCCCCATACCCCATTTCTCCAAGGCCCTTGAAGGACAGATGTCCCAGAGCTGCACTGCCTGGGTCTCTGCTCCAAACTGCTGCTTGACAGAAGGTCTGATGTTTGACATGTGCACTGATCCTTGGATCCTTCCTTCTAGAAAATGCTCACCTCGATACCACTGTGTGTTAAGATCCTCATTACAGAGCCTCAAGATTTCACAGGCCCATATCCTGGATCTTCCTCTGCAGCTCACGTGGTGCCCTCCAACCCCACTCATACCCAGCAAGCCAAACGCTCTGAGGTTAAGAGTGGCTGAGTCAGAAATTACCCCAAGGGTGGTGAGCAGAGCTGGAGTGTCGAGTCCGAGAGACACTCGGGGCAACGTCTGCTACGCAGAGAGGGGAACAGGACTGGGCAGAGGGAGATGTGGATCCAGAGACTTCAGCTGACCCACTGGGAGCTGTGAAGCCGGGGTGGCCCTTTGGGATGTCCGAATGTGACCTCTCTGTTCTTTGTCTCTCTGCACAAGCATTCCTGAGAGGAAGGGTTGTGTGTGACCTGGGCCAAGACAGTCACCTTAGGTGGAGAGACAGCAGTGCTCCAGGAGGAACTGAGCCCTGAGCCACTAGCCATCAGCACCCCAGGCGCTGGGCACACAGGGTGCCTTCGTTCAGAAGAGGAAGCTGGGCAGCTCACAGAGACCTAGGGGAGAACAGCATGGGCTGGGGGCCAGAGAGTCCAGTGACAGGACAGGGACCAGAGCTTGGGCCTGCAGACCTCACGGCAGTGCACTCCCTCTGCTACCAACACATCCACCTCTTCAGAGCGCTTGTGTGTGCCCGAGCCATCGTGTGCCTGAGCCGTCGTGTGCCCGAGCCATCGTGTGCAGCCTGCTGCGGGCCAGATGCGCACCAATCCCATGGAACTCCCCGTGCATGAGTTACTACCTCCCTTTCCTCCTGGAGGAAGCTGTCTCCGTGTGCTTGGCCACCTAGCACAGCGCATGGCACACACAGAACATCTGTCCATGTCCCACCTTTCAGGCCCACCACGATTCCCTCACATACATGAATGATAAGTTGATAAAATTTCTAGTTTATCCACCCTGAGATCACTCGAATCGAGACCTTATCCTGAAACACTCTTCCTTAAGGGCACTCAGTAAATACATGCGCGTTGCACCACGGCAACTTGAGTGAAGCACGCGTTCTCTCCCGCGACCTGACCGGGTGAGCGTTTCTCTCCCTCCTTCCTAGATGAAGGAAACAGAGGCTTAGGTAATTCAATCACTGACCCACCATCACGCAGCCTGGATTCACATGCACATCTGCTTCGCTTTGACACAGTTCTTTCATTCATCCTCTGTTATTAAACAAACAATCCTGGATGCGTACGTGCATCCTGGCACCGCCCAGCACCGGGCCGTGGACGAGCTCTCCTCGGGCCAGGCGCTCGAAGTGCTGCCCCATGGCTGCTTCCTTCCAGGCAGAACCCGAGCGCAAAGGCTGCCGGGCCAGCAGGAAGGTGCACGGCTGCAGGAGCAGAATGCGGCTGCCTCTGCAGCCAGCAGCTACTCGGCTGCAGCCAAAGGCGCATGTGAGCTCGCAGACCCGGAACTGCCTTCCTGCTCTGCAAGGGGAGCCAGAAACCTGGGTTCTGTGTGAAATACGTTGATGTTTCAGAATGGGGGGAAATCCAGCCATTTTGCATCATTCATGAGGACTGAACAAAGGGATATGTGGCCCTCATTGGCTCTGGGGTACCCCAGAGAATCGGTGCATCTGATTCCCTGCCAATCACACAGGGACAGGTCAAGTGTGCCCTCCACCCCGAGTCCAGAGATGCTGCCCACATTGCAGGAAGGCCGAGTTCTGGCTCCGGCTTTCCTACCAGGACAGCCCTGCGGCCTCCGCGGGGCCTTTCTCTGTTCCTTGAAGTGGTATTCTTTCCTGAGAGCAGGCTATTTGCTGACCTTCTTCTGTCAGGAAACAGCTTGATTGTGGGCGTCCGCAAACAGAGAGACGAGGCTACGTGACCACAGCTCACGACCTCCTTCCCCCTCATTCCTGCTGCCCCCAGATGGTCCTGAGATAATGCCACTGCTTTCCTGCAAAAAGAAAAAAGAAGAAGAAAAAAACCCAGCATTCCCCAGCCATGCTGTGATCCCTTCGGACCATCTTGGGAACACAATTTTTCACCCTCTCACCGGCTGTCACCGCTTCCTCTGTCTTATCTTCAGAGGGCTGGAGGACCTAGCTAGTCACATCAGTGCCAATCACCGATTGTGGCGGGAGTGCAGGGATCACGTAGACCACACAAGTGCGCAGAGTTGGAGTTCCGCGGCCCGCTCTCCGCCAAGGAAGCTGACGGTATGTTTGGGACCAGCCTAGCAAACCCCTCTGAAGTATATATGACACCAATCTCACTCATTCTCTCAGCCGTTAAGAGCGATTGTCTCCAATCAAACAAGTGGCGTTCTTACCTCTCACAAATCCCCTGGGAGAATGAAACCAGACGACCTTAGCCCACAAACCTGGCACCCAGCCCAGCTTTGATCTCTCAGTCCAGCGGCAGTTAGACAGCATCTCTCCATGGCCTGGCTGACAACACGAGAGGAAAGGGTTGGGCCTACCAGTAGCTATTGCCTGGCTTTCTGGATATTAATTAATAGGAGGAGAATCAGGCCTTGGAGATGAGATCAGAATTGGCTGGCACTATCGATCTGAACCATCTCCTAGGTGCAAAACCACTGCCAAATGTGCAAGATCTCAGACTACGGAAGACACACCGAGCACACTGCTTGATGCTGGCACAACCTGGGACGCACGGCTTTTCTATCTGAGGATCGTGTTATTTCCAGGTACCCTCCGTGTGCATGCCATGCCATGATTTTAGATTTGCTGAGGCACAAATTTGGGCTGCACTATGACACGCACGCCATTCAGCAAATGCACGAGCCTCGCTGACTACCTGATGCCTTCCTCTAGGAAGCTCTGGTGGCTTCATTTCACCCTCAGAGAGCCCTGCTGGAGAGGGTTCATCACTTTCGTGTGAATATACAGGAGATCCTGGGCGGCAGTAAGATTCACAAAGATAAGGGTTTGAAAAGGCCTCAAGAGCTGTCTCACAGGTACACCTCAAGCACGAAACCAGGCCCCTCTTTCCTCTTTGGGATGATCCAGCCCAAGGAGGGGATGGCAGGAGTGTGGTGGCCCGGGGTCTTCTTAGCCTCGCCTGTGGCCTGCCGGGTTGAGATCCAGTTAGAGCCTCCAGGACCTGGGCTTCTGCTATCTAGGAAAGACTTAACCCCAGACTCCCCAGTCAGTGTCCCAGCTTGACACTCACATGGGACACTTCCTGGTCCTCAAGGATGATCTTGGTCCCTAGAGAATATCCCCAGGCCAACCAGTCCCCAGAATCCCATCAAAATCCAAACAAATGTTTTGGAGATTTGTAGACTGCACAAATTTGCTTGTTTTTTGTGGGTGAGCAGAGGCGGCTGAACAGGAGCTTCCTGAAGACGCCCGGCTTCCCACCCGTGCACCTCCCTTCCCCTTCCCTCCATTCCCACCCCCCGCAGGAGCTGCAGGTCCTCCTCTTCCTGCGACCCCTTGCCAGCTTCATGGAGCATTGCCAGCCAACTGCCAGGTCTGGGGGGCTGAGATCTGCCCCCAGCAAGGTGATCGGGGTGTTTTTCATGAAAACATGTTTTCGGCTCTCCTGGAAGAGTAAAATAGTCTCCCTTGGGTGACATGAGCAGGAGAACTGTCCTACAGGGGAGCAGGATGGCCCCAGAGACGTGGGGCCTGGCCAAGGATCTAGATGGGGAGGAGCCCAAAGTACTTTAAGATTCTTCCAGCCCAGATGTCCTCGACGGCTCCCAGGGTTGACAGCTGAGACCAGGAAGGAGCCGGCGCCACCGTCTGCCTTCGCTGCAGGAGCGCAGGCCGCTGCACGGTGCTCCTCAGTCCCAGCCGGTCAAACCCCTGTGCCACTCGACACCAGACGTAGCGTTTCCCAGTTATTTCACACCATGCCTGCTACACAGTGGTAGCACCCAAAGAAGGGCTGGTCCTGTTATCTTTGTTTTCTCGTCCTTGTGAGGTTGTCCAAAACCCAGAGGTAGCAGGACTTCATCAAGAGGGTATTAAATGAGGAGTCAGGAGAAATAAGTTCCAGTACCCTGTGTGTTACCAAGTTCTGTGAGTGATGTTGAAAGTGACACTTGACCAATCCGGGCTTGTTTCCTGGCCTGGAACTGTGGGGGGACGACAGCTATGTGCTTTGACTGCTTCTCACAGTTGTCCTGGGCCTTACGTACAAAGATCAGGCTCGCTGCACCCTGAAATTTTCAGTAGCCTTAAAAACTAGTCACCATGCCAGAGGCTGACACGTCTTTCCTAGACCCCCGTGCCACAGTTTCTGGGCTCGCTTCTCCCCACGTTCTGGTGCTGGCCCAGCTCGTCTGGGTCCTGCTGAGGCCTCACCTGCGGTGCTCAGGCTTCTGATGAAACAAGCCCAAGCCTGCTCCCCCGTCTCCCTCCTCCCCTAAAGTTCACCCACCATCCAGAGCTAGCTCGTGACCACTCGGAGGCTGCCATTCTCAGGAAGCACTTCTTGCGTTTTAATCTAGAGACACTGTCTTCTGAACCAAGGAGAAGAGAGGGTGGCGCGGCTCTCTTAGAGCAGGTGGCCCTCGGAGCAGCCATTCAGCTGCAATCCATGCACCTGAAGATGGGGTAGGCATGGCCCCTGCTCTGTCCAAGCTCCCATCAACCAGCTGTGCCACCCGTGGTCACATGGATCACGAAGCAAGGGTCCTTCCTCCCAAACTGCTCTCCTGTGTGGCCAGGAATGGAGACACACACCTGGTGACCCCTAGACTGGACTTTCAGTTCCTGGAACCGAATAGCAAAGAGATTCCAGGCAAAGAGATTACCACCTTCTGCTCTTTCTCCACGGGCAAACATTCACTAAGCCTCGGGAAGCCAGGCATGAAGCCCAGACCGGAGGACACTAGGTGGGTGAGGTGCGGCATAGACTTGATGTCAAGTGCCTTCCATGAAAGTAACACAACATAGGACCAATTCCTTTTTGAAAGAATGAAAACAAAAGACAGTAACGCTCCCTAGCAACTCACAGTGATATAACCCACAGCGCCACCCAGCACCAGGGGCACGTGGGGGATTTGCCCAGTATCCACGTGCTGCCTGTAAACAGCAGAGGTGGGATTTGAGGGAAGCGGGCATGACAAGCTGATTGTCCTTAGTCTCTGCCACCTGTCCTTGGGATTCTGTTGAAAGCATTAGCATGAATCACACAGAGATGTATGTGTGAGAACAAATTCCCCTGCGCAAGCTGGTAAGTCAGATCCCTCCTGCTCTGCACCCCTGCGGTCCCCATCCCCCCCCACTGAGCCAGCCATGGACACACGCGAAGACGGGATGCGTGAGCCGGTGTGGACCTTGAGGGCCGAGGCCTGCAGGAGCGCATCCCTTCCTCTGCATCAGCACAGGTCAGGACCGGAATGTGACGGTCACAGCCACACACACAGCCAGAATCTGGCCTGGAATAGCGCCCGAGCTCCTCCACTCTTTGTCTGGAGGCAGGCATTTGGCCAAGGCCTTGCAGATCCAGGGAGGACTAGAGTTGCCTTCTGTTTCCATGACAACCACATTTCTTTTTTTCTTTCAGTAGACCTGCCCCAAGCACACTGCAAGCTTGGAATCGTTTCTTAACACATTTCCTTGGATGGTTGAGCCATGGCTGGAAAGGCAACTCCCTTGTCCGGTCTACGACTCAATCGTTCCCGACAGTGATGGGTTCCTTCACGGGGCTTCCTTTAGCTGCCAGAAGAATGTGGCGTTCATGGAAACTACCAGAAGTATATTTAAGTAAGCAGTCTCTATGCCTTAAGTGATTCAACTATTTTGAAAAACAGTCCTGAAGTGGCATTTCTCAGGGCCAAATCACTTTGGTTCCCAATAACTCCATGGCAAAACAATATTTTCTGACAATATTTCTCCTTGGCAGCTACTACGGCATTCCCAGCCACCTCCAGCTCCTCCCCTGCTAACTCTGGGTGTCCTCAGGGAAGGGTCCGTCTCCTCTTGGGGACAGCACTTGATCGCCGCTTCCTCTTTTCCTTCGCAGGGTTGCAGCAGTGACGTCCTCGCTCGGGGCCAATGCCAAAGCTCCCGCGTGTGCTCTTGTTTCCGGAACGCAGTGACCTCTGCATTCCTGATGCCCTGGAGGCCCATCCTGCCCATGCTCCAGATGTGCTTGGAGCTGTCTGTGCCCCATGAAGAAGACAATTTGGACTGCGAAACTGCAGCCCCTGCTGCAAGCCACAGGTCAAGCACCTGTGTCAGCTTTGCACCGAGAGTGGGAACAGCTCAGAACTAACCAAGAGGGAGTGGAGAGAATGCGGTCAGCACCCCGGGCTCTCTGGCCCCTTCCCTCAGGGTTAAGCCCAGGACTCTCCTATTCCCAGAATGACCTAGGAGAACAGGCCTCACCAGAAGACAGAAGAGAGAGGAGAAACTTGGGCATAGTCTTTGCAGGACCATCACCCTAGCAACATTTCTCAGCAAGAAGCTGAGTCACGTATCTGACAAGAGCACTGATCAGGCGGGGGGACAAGAGGACTTGGAATGAAGTTTCTTTTAGACACTGTGTTTCTTCTTTGCCTCCTGCCTGGCTCCATGGAGGAGTTCAGGCAGCTGCTAGAGATACTCAAGGACAGAGAGGAACAAACAAGAAACGCCTATAAACAAAAGAAGGACCCAGGCTACCGGGGCACGAGACAGAGTGGGAACAGGGTTAAAGTAAAACCGCCGCTCGTGAGGCCCTGAGCTTTCCAGCACTGACCACCAAAAGGCCCCGCGTGAGTGACGGAGTCTTAAGGTTCTTAGAATTTGTTTTCCACTTCTCAAGAAAGACAGGAGGAATAGGAGGAAATGTCTCCCAAGAGGCCTTGGAAAGCGCGCTGCATGAGTAATTCTAGAAAATGTGGTTGACAAAACCGAGGAAAGCCCTCGCTGAGGCAGAGCGAGAGGGAGGTTCCAGGTGTCCCCGCCAGCTGCTCGAAGCCTCTCCATCCCTCCACCGGCCCCTACAGCCTCTGCTGCCTCTGCTTCCCGCTTCACTCCCCCTACCCTTTCCAGCGTGGTCTCCTCATTGGTTCTATCCCATGTCCCTCAGGACAACTGTTTCCACTTCACATCCCGAGAGTTGGGCCCTAAGTCAGGCAGATGAGCAGGCACCTTTTCTGACTGAGGCTTACAGTCAGACCTGTGTTTCAGCTCACTCTCGATCCCCAAACAGTCACTCAATAGTTCACTCAACTAACCCCAGCGTTCCAGCTAAGTGGGCGCCCTCTAGTCTCAGACCTGAACAAACACCCGTATGCGCACGTGGCCCAAGATTATGCTTCCGGCCCTGCCTGTTCTCCTGAGACCCCAACTCCTGTGTCCAGTGCCTCCAATCACGTCCACAAGGTCAAGGGATCACCTCTGGGCGTCCGTGTCTAACGTGCCGCGGAGTCTGTGCGCTCTCTCCAGGGCTTTTCCTGCCCTGTCTCCTGAGCTCAGGAAACGGCATCTCCATTTACACAGTCACCTAAGGTAGCTTCTCGTCCCCCTCCCACTGAGGCCGTTAGGAAACCTGTCTGTTCTGCTGTCACGAGAGACCCCAAGCCGAGCAATTCCAGTGCTCCCCTGTGTCACCCTCTCGGTCCCAGCTCTCAGTCTCTTGCATGACTGCTAACGTAGCCTCCTGTGCAACTCCCTTATTTCAAATTTTGTCCCCATCCCAGACCAATCTCCCCCCGGAGCCTTCACAATTTCATTACAACTATCAGGTCATGGGTGGCCCTTGCTCAAAACTTTCCAGTGCTGCCTTTGTCCTGAACAAAACCTAAATAAGACACAGCCTGAAGGCTGTATATGACCTGGCCCCTGATGATTCCTCTGAACTCATTTCCAGGTGATTTTTACTTCTCCATGGTATCTCAGTCATGTATCCTCTTGGTCCTGGGACAGGTCAACTGCATCCCCTCCTTGGGGTCCTTACTGTTGCTATTTGCTATACCCAAAGTAGAGTTCCTGTGTCAGCTTTCTGTGACTGTGACAAAATACCTGAGACAATCAACTTCCAAGTGGGAAAGGTCTCTTCTGACTTAGAGTTTCAGAGGTTCCAGTCCCTGGTCCCTTGGGCCCATGGCGAGGAGGTCCATGGTGGTGGGAGCACATAGTAGAAGATCAGCTCTCAGTGGCTGAGAAGCAAAGAGAAGGAGAAAGAGGGTTGCAGGCCCCACGGTCTCCTTCCACGCACGCCCAGTGACCTAATGGCCTTTGCACGATGTTCCCCATGTCTCAGTGGTGCTATCCAAGGACCAAGCCTTTACTACGTGGGCCTCTTGGGGAGAGCTTGGATCCAAACCAGAATCTTCCCCAGGGCTCCATGGGTGACTCCTCTTCATCCTCACGTATCAAATGCCATCTTGCCTCACTCTCTCCCTTCTTTCGCTTCATTTCTCCTCCCAGCACTCACTGCTGGGTTACAATCAGCCATGCTTTGGTTGAAGTCTCCCCAGGGCTGAATGTGAGCCCTGTTTTTACCTGCTGATGGAAGTTCTTGCCCGCTGGTTCCCACAGCATCCTTAGTACCAGTAACTCGCTCGGCAAGTAAGATGAATGCTTGGCTGAAAGAGCTGGACTCGAGGACAGTGGAGCATCAGAAACTGAGCGGACAAATGCCACTGGGCTGGAACGTGGCACTGAACCAGATGGACAGAATTGGTACTAATGGTGCTCAGCAAAAGCGACATTGTTAAATAGTAGCAGCAGCACACTCATCGGGGATAGTGGAGGTTTGAGGGGGAGACAGGGACTTCTAACCTGGTTTACTTGGAACATGAGATCTCAGCTGAGGGGCCCTAGGACACTGACCTCCCCCCAGACCCAGCTGTGCACAGTGGGGTCCTGATCCTGGTTGAGAGGAGAAAAGGGGGACACACGTCCCCCTTGCAGAGAGAGGGCGCTCAGTGACTTTCCGCTGCTGCTGGGAGACACTGACTCCATGGCCTCCTCCGTATCCCCTCAGCTACCTGCCTCTGTCTGGGAGAATGGCCTCTATTTTAAATTCTGCTCTGCCACGTTAGAAGCCAGAGGTCTCTCCCTCAGCATACAGAGCTTGGCTTCCCAGTGTGTTTTCTTGATTAGGAGGAACGCAGAGGAGGTGGCCTTGGTCTGCGGCATCCGTCGCAGGCATCTGGCAGGGAGGTGGCTGGGCGCCGACCCCATCCACAGTGGGTTTTGGTGTCAATTCTGGCTGAATGGCCTCAGAGTCCTCCTGGAAATTCTCAAGCTCCCTAGGATCCTCAGAAAAGTCCTTTGATCCCATGTTCAGGATGAATAACCAGGCTGGTGATATACAGATGGTAAGGGGGTTAAGGCCCTGCACTGTGTCCTGTGTGGTTGCTGACGAGGGACTTGTCCAGGTCACAGGTATGGAGTCATCGCTGCCTCTAAGGCACTCTTGTCCCCTCAGCCTTCCTAAGGGCAACTGGAGGGACCCCTGCTGTCCTCCCCTTACACTGGTGACCATGCCCATGGGCACCTGCACAGTCCCCCAGCCTCGATCTCCTCCTCTCTCTCTCTTTCCAGTCTGTATTCAGTCTGGCAACGTTCACTGAGCACCTACTACTTCCAGATGTGGAGGACACAGAACCGAGAAGGCACTGCAGTCCCAGTGAAGAATTCAGACTCTAAGATTACCGGGCTGCAGCAGGAGCCCCAGGGACCTCGGAACGCCGCCTGTCTACAGCAAGGCAGGCTGAGCTGGGCACAGACTTCGGAACTGGAGTCCCCTGGATGCCAGCTCTGGCTCTAACACCACCGGGTGCACTTTGCTAAATTACTTTCATCTTATGAGCATCAACTTCCTCATCTATAAAGTACGGTTGGTAAGGACCAATCCAGAGGCTGTTTGTGAACACTGGATAAGACAATACACATGAAATGTTTCATAGAGCGCTTGATTCTTTGTGACATTCAGTAAATATTATGGACAACAAGTCTTTCTGAGGGTGTCAGGAAATCCTCCCAGGGGGAAGCAAGCTTAAGGAAGCGTCCCTAATCGGAGCAGCCAGGTGCACCTGCTCATTCTCTTAGTCAACCATTATTCACTTTGGCAAATTGTTCTTTGTAACATCCCAGGATGAGGAGTATCCTGTTTTGATTCTTGTATTTTGCAAACAGAGGAGTTAATGAGCTCACCCAACTGCACACAAGATGTGTGCTTTCACCGGCGGAGGCCTTCTGTGAGAGGAGCCTGCAGAGACCTGCACCTGATGCCGTGCTGTGGCAGCCTCTGGAGGACCCAGAAACGCACAGCTTCTAAAAACATCACAGGCGCCGCGAGGGATGAGTGAGGAGATGGAGACAGGCTCACTGGAGGGGCGGGAAACAGCCAAGGACCACTTGGTGGTGCTAGACTAGAGTTACAGGAACACAGGCAGGCTGGGAGAGAGCACGGGTGGTCAGAAGGGCGATGGTAAAGGAAGCCAGCTGGCAAACCGAGCCCTAAGGGAACGTGGGTGGGGGGTAGAGGGCTGGAAGGGGGCCTGTTTGAGAGGCTATGTAAGCAGACCGTGATGGGAGACAGTAAAGGGCAGAACCATCAGCAGCTCATCAGCTAGTGCAAGGTGGGCGTCCACCCGGGCTGAGCCAGCCAGGGACCTCTGGCCCCAGAAGAGCTGTCTCCAGACCGCTTGTAGCAGAATCACCTAGACGCTGCTAACAATTCAGATTCCTGCAGTGTTGATCAGCCGGGGACCAGGACGCAGTTAACCAGGCTCCCGGTGATGGGCAAGGCCTGCTAAAAGGTGGGGATTGCCTGTCCAGGGTGATCTCGTCAACCGGGTCTGTTTCACATGTAGAAACTGGGGTTCAAAGAGATCAAGGCCGTTCCCAAGCTCCCACGGGTGATCTAGGGCTAGGGTGTGGTCTTCCAATAAACAGCTCGACTTATTCTGCTGTGCTGTGCAAGATTTTCTCTCAGAGCTTGGTGCAGCGAGGAAAGCAGGAGACTTTTTGCTTTCAAAGCTGTCAAATTGGAAAAGACAAGCCCAGGCCTCCTGGGTAAGATGTGAAGTCTTCGGACTGCCACAGGGAGCTGTTGCTGCTGACCAGTGACTCACCACGCGGGTGGCTCATCGCCTGTGTTGCCTTGGACAGGGCCACCTAACCCACGGCCGCAGCGGGAGCTAGGCCTCTTGGACCACCCTGACCTTTCCAGGGGACAGCAGCGCAGGGGAGCGTCTCCTGACTTTATTACCCCGGAAAGGCCCAGTCGACTGGCCCTGGCATCACCTTCTTTGATAAGCAGTGCTATTCAGGAGGCCACATATTGAACCTGGAGAGAGAAGATACAGGTTAAGGCCTTTTCTAACTTTCTTATTTGGGATGTTAATTATGGCACAGTGCGCTCATGAGACTGGTACAGCTAAAAACACAGCAAGACAAAGGAAACCAAAGCAAAGCAAAGCAAAGATTCAGACGCTCAGATGAGCAAGACTTGTTCAAAGTCACACACGCTGCATCTCTGGATCTCCTTTTCCTCAAAACGAGAATAATTGCACCAACCCTACCTCCTTCACAAAGCACCTTATGTGAGTCAGATGAGAAAGTAGGCAGAAAAATACACCATGGTGCTCGAGGAGGGTGTCAGGGGCCCATAATCTCCTCCTTCCATGTGTGTAAAATGGTCACAGACACACACACACACACACACACACTTACAACATGACGCACTGTAAGATTTGCTTTAAAGGGACCTGAGGAGAGAAAGGCTAACTCTAGGCAGGATCGTATTTATGAAAGTCACCTTCAGGACCTGAGCACATGTGTCCTGACTCACACCCACCATGGCTCGTGAGGAGCGCTGCAAGGTTTGCCACACCTGTAAGTCTGAAGGCCCTTGACCAGCGCTCTCTCGCTGTCTCTCTCTCTCTCTCTGTCTCTCTGTCTCTGTCTCTCTCTGTCTCTCTGTCTCTGTCTCTCTCTCTCTGTCTCTGTCTCTCTCTCTCTGTCTCTCTCTCTCTGTCTCTGTCTCTCTCTGTCTCTCTGTCTCTGTCTCTCTCTCTCTGTCTCTGTCTCTCTCTCTCTGTCTCTCTCTCTCTGTCTCTCTCTGTCTCTCTCTCTCTCTGTCTCTCTGTCTCTGTCTCTCTCTGTCTCTCTGTCTCTGTCTCTCTCTCTCTGTCTCTCTCTCTCTCTCTCTCTGTCTCTCTCTCTCTCTCTCCTTCCTCACCTCTCACTTTCTGCCTTGTCCTTTCTGGGGAACAGAGAGTGGGCATCCAGCACCATGTGTCCAGTCAGGGCACCCAGTACAAGGGAATTCTGAGCTGGTATTTTGGACCTGGGGTTCCCAGCAAGGTCGAAGGCCCCACGGACCTGGAAAGCTGGTGACACGCTTCTCTGTGCATAGCAGAGAGTTTTCATATACACGATCTGCATTCATTCAAGGACAGACTCAAACACCGCTCTCTCAGCTTCACAAAAAAAGCGATGGAAAAAAACCACAGAGGCCAGGGTCAGGGATCTTTTTACTTATTTCTTTGTCTGTTTGTTTGTTTTGGTTTTAGAAAATCATTTACAAGGCGAGCACTGCAAGCAGAGCTTTCACTGGAGACATAGGCATTCTTTTAATTGAAAACATTGGCTTTCTTTGCAATCTCTTTCAGTAGCCATATTATGTAGCACGAGTTGTAAGATCTTAGAGAGAATTTATCATCCAGATAAACCCTGTGTGCTCACTGAATGCAAATCCAGTCGGCCTTCAGTCCAGACCAACGGATTGAGAATTGTCTTCATAAGTAACTTCAGTAGCCTCTCAGAGATTCTCACACACAGTAGAATTTGGAAGCCACTACATAGGCCTTGGGCGTATGAACACCTGTATTCCTCTGGCCCTGAAGCAAGGCCAGCAGATCGCTGTAGCTGCTGGTTTCAAACAGGAGCCTAAAGAGAATTCTTTCTGTGGTCTGTTGGCCATTTCAGAACTTTGGAAATGTAATGGTAAGTTCATCAGAAAGAAATAGCAGGTGAGTATGGAGGACTTTAGGGGGCCTGCAGGGGAGAGACCCTGGCATGCCGGAACCTGCACCATGCGGTTGACTTGGGGTGCTGGGAGAACAAGGAACTCCTCCCCTCTCTGGGGGGCGACTGTGATCCTGCCTGCGTGTGGGCTGAGAATCAGACATCTCATGTGGTCCTGTCCCGCGCCCTGTGTCCCCCCTCCCGCTCCCCCCTGCCTAGCAAGTGGGAGCCAGTGAACTACACATCTCGTGAAAAGATTGGCTATGTTATTTAGTATGAGCTCTCCATATGAAAAGATAAGGACAACCATTTGGAAGAAAACAAGAGACAATATGACAGATAGTGAAGATCTCTGGTTGTCTAGCTTTGAAATTTATGCCTTCTTATGTCCCATTCTGTTCTGTTTTGTTGTATTTAATTTTACTCCCTTTTAAAATTAAAAAAAAATTAAAAACCCATATTCCTCACAGTTAAATAAACTGTGGATTTCCAGTCTCACACATTTGCAGGCCCTGGGCTCCACCATGCCTTCAAGATCACTGCATCTCGTGTGCAGCTCGGAGCTCAGACCAAGAGAGCAGAAGGCACAGAAACACTGCCTCGGGCTTCCTTCCTGCCAGCAGTGACTCCCTCCTCTCTTCCAGCCGCCACCTTCTCCACCAACACCCAGCAGTAAAATGCACCTATTTTTAAAGTTACACTCTTACGTAGCCCAGCTTATGTGCTTTCCGTGTGGTTGCTGCTGCGCAAGCCACTGTCTCTGACCGGGAGGCGGGGGTGGGGGGTGCAGGACCAATCTGGGCCAGTGCATCAATGGGAGGAAGGAAGTCGCCAGGGGGCGGGAGGGGGGATAAAGACAAGACGTGAAGACTGCAGGGGTGTGGTGCCTGGAGCCAGGAGAGTTAGGCACCGGTCCCAGCTCTATCATTAGCTTAGAGTGTGACCTGAGGTGAGCCAAATCCCTCTCCGGGGCACAGGATACTTGGGACAAAGCAGAGGTGGCTACACAGGAGCCTCCTAGCCCGTGTGTGGTGCTGAGGCATTGTGCTGCCAATGCGTGCAAGCCTGCCACGAATTATAGGAGCCCTCGGCAGCTGGAGCGCCGTCACGGTGTCCCTGGGGGTGGAGGTGGGGCTGAGCGGCATTGGACTCCCAGGATCGCCCTCCTGGTCCTCAGAGACAGGAGTGGGTGTATTGGGCCACGTGCACCATGCTTTGTGTCGCCACAACCTCTGACAGTAGCCAGGAAGGTGCTCGACTGCCTGGGCACCCAGAGAGCCAGCCAAGGAAACTCCCACTCGCCATCCTGGGCACAGTCTGTGCGCCAGGAGGGAGTCTGTGTCCAGTGTGCAGGGGGCTCAGTGTCCAGCCAAGATGCAGCCAGCTGAGGAGGAGCTTTGCAGAGACGGGACAGGTGCACCGGGTCTGCCCAACAGCAGGTGTCAGCCCAGAATTTCCACCTCCCACCTGGGCCAGACACTTCCGCCTTTCTGTGGCCGTGGTCCAGCAGCCCCTCAGCGGTTTCCATGGTGCTGGGGGCAGCTGCCTCTGCTGCGCACACACAATGCGCAGGCTGGACTGATGGGCTTGTTTTGAAAGGCAAAATAAGAATATGAATTTGAAATACCTTGCTTTTCCACAAAAACTGAAACATGGATTTTCCAGTCCTTAAAAAGTAAAAGGGAAGCCGTTAGGTCCTTCAGCTACACATCTTCCAGGTGCTTGACATCCTGCGTGAATGTTCTAGGCTGACACCACGAGAAAGGTGAAGCGACCATCACCAAAGTGTCCCCATCCTCGCAGGGTGTCGCCCTTGTCAGCACGGTGTCTGTTAGGAGAAAGACGCGTCAGCGGGAATAAGTTAAACAAGGTCCAAGTGCACAATGGACATTGTGAGATGGCAGGAAATTGTTGGAAAGGAAAAGGGAGCGAGGATGGGGAAAGGACGGAAGGGAAAGGGGAAAAAACGCAAGTCAGCTACACTATCGGTGTCTCTGAGCCCATTCAGAAGGAAGGTTTGTGCCAACACTGATTGGAGAAATTTCAATGCCTACGTCTCGTACTCTAATAAATACTTCAGAGAGAACAACATTCAGCGTAACTATTGTCACTCTCCTATTATTCTGCTATGAAATTTTATCTTTTCTCCTTAAAACAAAAACAAATGAATAAAAAATAAAAACATTTTTGAGATTTTTATTTGGAAACTTTACATCAATTTAACATTTGAGAGTGTCCTAAGTATGCTGTAGTTTATTTTCCCTACAAATGTGAAAATGAGTACTTAGCTATGACTGCCTACAGCGTTTTAGGGCAGTGGTTTTCAACGTGAGGTGGTTTTGCCTTGTGGGGAACACCTGACGATGCCAGGGGACACCGGCCAGCTGCTTCCTGACACCTGCTAAGGACTGCCCGCTAAGCACCCCGCTGTGCACAGGAAAATCCTCCGCGGCGAAAACAGTGGCTCCCCAAATACCGGCAGGACCAACAGGAGCAGCACTTAACCAGGGACTTCATCGGGCATCAACCCTTCGATTAAAACCTGCTGTCAAGAAGAAGAAAGATCACTTTCGCAGGGCCATGGCTTTATGAGTTTAAACCACTTTATTTTGCTTATCTGGAAAACAACTTGAAAGCTGCTTAAATTCTAACTTTAAAGGACAGAAAAGACATTGAAGTTTTTTGAAAGATACACCAGTGTTAGGAAATGCACTTTTATGGTATTGACTCATTGTTAATGTGTCATTTCTATTGAAACGAGGAAGTTGGTTTTTACAGTTGGAGTCAGGAAATAGTTTACATCCTCTGCAGGGCTTCAGGCCCCTGGAAGATCACGGTCATTGATGTAACCAGTGATAGCACGTTGGTGTTAGTGAAACCAAGCCATTAATTCATTTAAGGAATATAAATTAGACCGCATGACACTCTTAACGTTTGTTTCTGTTTTGCTGAAGAGGAAACAGAGGCACCAGGTCAAGACAACCTGACAATTCTGACCAAGCAGGGCGGCAGAGCGCAGTAGGACCTAAGAGGAGCGAGGTCTAGAACAACAAAAAATTCCCTGTTCTCAGCTTCATGATTTCAATCCCAAGATGCAACTGCTTAAGTCAAATACTCGTTTTTATGGCCGTGTTAAGTTATTGATCAGAAGCAAGACATGTTAACGTTACTTTTGGAAATAATTTATTGTCTTGACTACTTGCAAATGTTACTTGAGGTTTTTTCTCACACGTCAAAGTCATTCTCATCTGGTAAACCAGCATCCAGTGGTTTCCCCCAAGCCCAAAGCTGACCCCCTTAATTTCCTTTCTCTTCCTAACAGGCAGTTGAGGGACAGTATCAAACTTCAACTTAGGATGAATATGTGGGACAGTGGGGGCTGAGAGTTTGGAGAGAAATTGCCTCCTGTTGGTGTGTGTCACAAGGCCTCCCTTTCTATCTCCTGTCTTGGGGAACTCCCCTAAATCCTGGTCTGTGTCTAAAACCCACTAGAAGCTCAATGTGTATTAGGACACAAAACATTCAAATCTCCTAGGAGACCTAATTGGTCAGCAGTTCCTACTGGAAGGAAGATGACCCCATCCTCAAGTCCCTTTTACGGCATTCCCCTCATACTTTGGTTTCCTACATACATAGGTGGGTGTGTAGTCAAAACGCTTTGGTGGTAGTAATGCAGGAGGCAATTTGAGAGGTGTCCAGAAATGGCCTCCAGGTTCTGGTGGCTAAAGCTTAGTATCCTTGCCAACATTTCATATTCTCAGTCTTTTACTTTTCTTTTAGTCACTCTAATAGGTGTGTAGTGATCTCTGTGATTTTAATTTGTATTTTCCCCAATGGTTAATGATTTTGAATATCTTTTCAAGTTCTTATTTTCCATAAATTTATCTTCTTTGATAAACTACATAGACTAATGAATAGATAGATACATAGACAAACAAACAGACAGACAGCCATGTATAACATAACAATGTTTTTTGGTTAATGATGGACCATGCCTATGACAGTATATTCCATTAGCCCCAGTAAAGGGCTGTTTATCATAGGGATTTGAGTTAGTACACCATATACGGTCTGCAAAATAGGGAAACACTTTAACAATGCATTTCTCAGGTCATATTCAGTTGTTAAATTATGAATGAGATATGTATAATAAAGTCATTTATCAAACAAATTATTTGCAAATATCATCCGTCACTTATCTATTATCTTTCCATTATTTTAACAGAAGTTTCTAAAGAAAACAACTTTTAAATTTTGATGCAATCCAAGCTATCAATCTTTATCATTTTGTGGATTATGCTTTTGAGGTCCTATCTAAGAAGACTTTGCTCAATGCAATATCTTAGTGTAGTTCTCATTGCTGGAACACAGTACCTGACACTCACAAATTAAAGGAGGAGAGGTTTATTTTTGGCTTGTGGTCTGTGGAGGTTCAGTGCATAGTCAGCTGGCTCCGAGGCAGGGCGGTACGGCAGAGGGACCTGGCCGAGGAGAAACTCAGGGGATAGTGTTCTGAGGAAGCAGAAAGGAGTCAAGGGAAGAGGAAGGGAGACACACCCTTCCACACCACACAGCAGGGACCTGCTGCTCCGACCAGGCTTTACCTCCCAACTTTACACATAGCTATAAACTCATCAGTGGACGAATGCACTGATGAGTATTGTTATGGCTGATACCTAGATGACCCCCCAAAGTCTCATGTGCTCATGGGTGGGACTTTTAGGAGGTAACTCAGTCTAGGGTGTTTGATACTGGGATTAAACAGTGTGTGGTACTAAAGTAGCCCACTGGTTGGTTTAGCACGGTTTTGGATGTGGATGAGGGCAAGGGCCGCCCTGAGCGTGGGTGCCATCAACCAGTAGACTTGTAGCCTGGGTGGGATAAAAGCCCAGGAGGCTTTCTGCTCCGCCGCTTCCTGCCCTGCCGTGGACTGTTTCTCCTCCGTGATGCCTCTGAGACACTGCCCTTCCTTGGAGCCGGCCAACTAGGGACTGAAACCTCTACAAAGTGTGAGCCGAAATAAACCATAAACTTTTCTTCCTCCAACTTGTGAGTTAGAGGAAGTAACATGAAGTAATTAAAACAGGGTTGCACCCCCGTGACCCGATCACTGGCAGAAAGCCCCACTGATGACTACATAAGGTTTTGTGGTACATCTAGACATCAACTATAACAACCAAAGTCCCAGGAATTTCTTATATTTTCAAAATTATATAGTTTTATTTTTAAACTCTTATATATCTTGCAATATATATATAGGAAAAATTTCTTTCTTTGTGTATAGATACTCAACTATTCCAGCCCAATAGGCAAAAAAGTATCATTTGTCCATAGATATTCTTTTGTACCATCACCAAAAACATCAGTCACCATATATATGCAGTCTTTTTTTGGACCCCCCCCCAATCTGATCCACTGGGCTCTGTGCCTGTCCTGATGCCAGCGTGACACTGTCTCAATTACTGTGACTTCAAAGTAAGTCTGGAAATCAAGTAGTGCTACTCTTCCAATTTCTCCCCTCTTTTTCAAAGTTGCCTTAGCTCCTCTGAGTCACCTGCATTCCCATTTGAATTTTAGAATTAAATGAACAATTTCCACAGCGTCCTGCTGGAAGGTCAGCAGCAGGATGTCCATCAGGGCTTTCTTTGCTCCTCTTCCCCAAGCCACACCTTGGTCTTGAGGCAGCACAAAGGGAAAGGACTCAGCTTGTCTCTCTGGCTTCTCTGTTCTTCCCTACCTGGTAGCCAGAGCCCTGCCAGATGTGGCTTCACGTAGCCCACCTTTTGTCACTGTTTCCAACGGGGCTTCTTCCGTCTTGCCTAGAATAAGGTCGGTGGTGCCATATTCTGAAGCGCCTTCCTCTCCTGAGGTAACATAGTGCGCTCGGTACCCGTGACCTCTGATGTCCTACTCACCCCATTCCGTGGTGGGTGAGACACTGACCAAGCCCATCTGGGCTCAGCCTGCGTCTATGTTGTTTATACGGTGAGACGGGTACACTAGTGAACTGTACTTCTAAGAAAAAAGAAGACGTTTGTATGAGCTTAACTTTCTCATAAAATGATTTTCAGCAAAAGAATCTTGGAAGCCTGCCCACCTCACAGGATGGTTTAGCACTACCCTTAGAATGGCACGGAGAGTAACTGCCAGTCTCATATACCTGTAGGAAGCCAGGACACACGGAACAGGTTTGATAAGGGCCGGGCAGTTGCTCAGCAATACAGCATACGCCTAGCCCGTGCGAGGCCCTAGGTTCCATCTCCACCACATTATAAAAACAGTCTGATTACAAACTTCAGTTTAAAAAACTGACAAAAAACTTTCATCACTGTTGTGGCAGTGGTCTCTGGCCAACCTCGAGTGAGTCTGGGGGTTTGCTCCTCCAGAAAGTGGCACCGGGCGTGGTGCCTTTTCTCTGAGTCGGCCTAGCATTCTACCTCTTCCACTCTTACAGCACTTCAGTGCAGCTGGCAGCCCTCCGGGCCTGCAGCTACCTCTGGTGTCCTGAGATCTCCCTACACTTGTCTCTGCCGCCTTAGAGCCAGCGCATGGCAGACAGTCAGGCACAGCGACTGGCTGTGCTCCTGTGTCTTCTCCGGGTCCCGCGCTCTGTGTGTCCTCTCCCTGCCTCTGAGCTGCTGCTGTCCTGCCGGGGACCTTGACAGCCGGTCTCTGCTCCTGTTCTTCCTCCAGCTCCCTGTGAGAAGTGTGTAGCTCTTCTTCGACAAATCACACTGCCTTGCAAGCTCTGGGAACCTCAATTCTCCTCCAGACACCTCTTCCTTGATATGCCCTGTCTGTCACACAGCCAGAGCTCACAGTGACAGCAAGAAGATGGTGCCAGGAGGAGAAAGAAGGGCTGGGATGGGGAGCAGAGGCCCAGGGGTGCTGCTTGCAGGCTGGACCAGAGCCCACATCCTCTTCATAAGAACATGAGTAGGCCAGGGTGACAAACTCACCCACAAAACTAACGAATGTAGAGACACAGAGGTGAGGGCTGGAAGAAGCCTGGGGAGAATCGAGCTTTAAACTTTCTTCTAAAGGAACAAACCCATTCTGACATGGACCTGTTCTGGTTGCAAGGATTGGAAGAGGCTGTCCGGATCCCATTCTCCTTTCACATCCATTTGTACCATCACACACACACACACACACACACACACACATACACACACACACACCTTGCTGGGCAGCCCGATGTGTTTCTGAGGGCTCCTCGTGTCCCAAGGGACAAGAGCAGAGTTTGAAAACTGCTGGGCAGAATGGGTATTTCCATCTGGAAGAAAATCACTCGGACCCTTGGAAAGGGAGTCAGGTCTCAGAGCTCGCGGTTTCCCTTCTTTTCATTAGTTAATCTACTCTGCCACCTCCAGCCCGGCTCCCCACAGAGAGCTCGGCCTTCCCCTCCAGAGCTGCAGAAATCTCCCTGGTGTGGACCCAGTGTTAGGAGAAGGGTTGCTGGAACAATCATCACTCTTAACAATGAGAGAGAAACACCTTCAGTTTCTCTTAGACAGGAAAGTGTGTGCGATGCCCGGATTGCGATGGCTGGGAAAGACCAGGGTGGGGAGGAACCTTCTGCTCGGAAGGCCACTGCATCCAGCCGGCTATCCTGAAACCCGCATGAATGGTTTTCTAGCACCATCCAGTGGCGAAAAGCAGTACTGTCGCTGAAGCTGCAGCGATTCTGCCTTCCTCTGTTTTGTCAGCCTCCCATTGTTTGTCAGGATTTACAGCAAGCATTGCCAGCCTACAGAATAGTGGTTAGAAAATCTGACTTCACCCAGACCTGCCCCCGCCCTCACCCACAAAGGCCTCTCTGGTCTGCTGTCTTCACTACCAGGCCTCGGCCACAGCCTCGAAAGACAGATCCCTCTCATTCTTCAATCTAAGGTCCAAAGTGACCTCTGTCCGCTCGAGCCCTAGAAATCAGAGCCACTTAAACGCTAGGCTCCTGGCGTGAGCATTTCTGGAGAGAGGAAGCTTTGGCAGAATCTCTCTGGGCACTAATGACTGAGGTGTTGTCCATCTGAGAAGGCAGACAAATGCACTCCCTGGAGTGTCTAGATTTGGGTCATCTCTAGATACTTCTGAAGACAGATTCCGGGACTCAGTGGTGGAGGGCTTGCCCAGCTTGCTTGAGGCCGTGGGTTTGTCCCCAACATGGAAAAAGGAGGGGCGGGGGACGCAGGGAGAGAGAGAGACAGAAAGAGACAGGCAGGCAGGCAGGGACTGTGATGAAGGTGGAAGTCCTATCACATCTTCAGAAAGATAACCCACGCTGCCTAAGACTCAAAAAATATCTAATCCACAGGTCCATTCTCTTTCCTTTCAATTTTTTATAATTCTGCTTTGCAGATGTTGATCAAACTGCATGGAGTTAGGCAAAATTATGCTTTGCACCTACGATGAGGGTGCAGGGCCATCTTTGGATGTCTTTGCCCTGGATGTCTCGCGTGGCCGAGCAGTCTGCTGCCAGGAGAACTCGTACTTTGTCCTTGCCTTTGGATTTTTTTCTAAATCATAAACTACTTGATAAGGCCAAGAGTTTCTTGGTGTTGACTGATAGGTTCCGATCATATCTTCAATGGTTGTACTAACATAGGCAAATCATTTCATCAAACTGGCCTTTGTCTCTCTCATTGGACTAGACCGGACATGGTAATCAAAGTCATGCACCCTCCTGAAAAATGGGTGCAAAAATCCCTGGAGATTTAGACTTCGCAAACTCTTGGCCTGATTCAACTCTTTTAATTTACTAAAGAAATATTTGAACTTCAATTTCTAGCAAAATGATATGCTACTAACTCTGCAGAACTTTCTGGACAAGACATAGCTAGATGATTAATTACACAAATGTAACAAACACAGCTTTATGAAGGTCTATCTAGTAAAACCTCAGCAGAGAGCATTAAACAGTAAGCCAGGGGCTAAAACACAACTGGCTCTGCTTTCGGCATCCTACAGCTCCTCCACCCATGTCATCAAACTCCTGAGAGCCAGTTTCAAGAACTTCTAACCCGCATGGTCATGTACAGTCACAGAAATGACCCCATTATTTCAGCACAAATTTTCCATATTCATCAGCGTTCGTGCTGCTAGGACACAATACCCAGCAACCACAGTTTAAAGGAGGAAAAGTTTTACTGAGCTCACATCTTCAGGGGATTCAGTCCACAGGAGCTGGCTCCAGGGAGGAGACGCCGTGGTGGAAGGATGTGGTGGGGGAAGGCCAATTAGTGCATGACGGCCAGGAAACAGCAGAGGGGTGGTGTGAACCATTAGGGACCATATGTACTGCAGTGTTAAACCTGCATGGGCCACCCACAACACACTGAGCATGCTTCACTAACCTACCAGGTGTATCTTAACCCGGTGAAGTTGACAAATTAGAATTAATGGGCCTAATCCACGCCTTGTCAACTTCATATCCAAAACCAGCTCCTTAAACCATACCTAATTTCCAAATAAAGACAGTAGCAAGGTCCTAATTCCAGCCAACACAATAAAACTGTTCCTGTTCAACTGGAAATACAGTAAATCCTTTGCCAACGTGTCAACAGTTCGCGCATTTGTGGAAGTCTAAGTCTTTTCTGAGAATCAAGACAACCTCTTAGCTGTGAACCTATACAAACAAAAAGAGAAGTACAGTTCCCAAGTTACAGTAGCATAAAGGGAATGGTCCCCTTCCAACAGGAAAGAAGGAGATAGAACAAAGTTGGATCTAGCCAGATAAACGTTCAGTCGTGTATTCCCACGTCCAGCATTGAGGGCTCGTGGTGGTAAGACGTGAGTTCAGGGAAACCCAGTGCTGATGGGCGTGCAGACAGCAAAGACAAAGCTCAAGAAGTCTGGGTTGGGAACAAAGGCCCCACTGCCATTTGGACAAGATACCAGGTGTTTCACACTTGCAAAAAAAAAATTCCATATTTTTCTCAGGTCCTAAGAATTTTAGGAGAAGCTGATTAAGGGCAGTGAACTAACTAATTTGAAGGAGGAAATTTCAAGCGAGCCCAGCATTCAGAGGGTGGCATAGGTACTGGTGATTGCTTTTAGCCAGATTTTTAATGAAAATAGAGGGGGGAAAGCAGAACAAATCTGCTTAGTTTATGATGGTTAGGAAGCAGAGTAAGGAAACAGTGCAGAGAGGAGCCAGCTAGGAAATGTACATGTCACCCAAAGTCACACCTACGTGATCCGCCCAGACATACCAGGAGTGTACTTTACTAGTCAATTAGGCATTTCTTTATCTAGTGATGTTGACAAGTCAGGAATCATGGTCACAGCAGAGGCTGACACAGTTTTTGCTAGTATCAAAGCAAAAGAGGAGCTTTTGAAGACAGCTTTGTCGTTTGGTTTTTCTGTTTGTTTTGTGGTACAGGTGATGAAACCCAAGGCCCAGCGCCAGCTCAGCAAGCACTCTGCCGGTGAGCTATGTACTCAGCCCACTGCTTTTAGGGAGGAAGGCAGACAGTGTACATAAGAACAAGCTTTGCTGCTAGCGAAAGTGTGTAGTCAGATATTGCAACTCTAAAAGAGGTTCTTTTGCTCCAGTGTTGACAAAGAGAAACCTCCCAGAAACACAGTGTGCTACAGCTGTAGCACACAGGAAGATCAGACAAGACCTGCTGAGTCTGGCCACAAGAGAAAGCATACAGTGACACTGGCTGTGTTCTCAGCGATAAGCTAGACGTGACAGGCAATTAAAGAATAATGACAGATTCTTAGATTTACAGAGCAGAGACTCAGAGAAAGAACCAGATATGACTGCAATTTGAATGGCTTCCCTGGAATTCTTATTTGGAACTGTGCTATTATCATGATGACCACAGCAGTAAGAGTAAGTTTCTGCATGTTTCCACTGGAGTCTGTATCTGCAGTGCTAGAAACTTCTTTGCTGCTGAGACACAAGACCCAACCTAGAAGTTAAAGGAGGAAACGTTTCTTTTAGCTTACAGTTTGTAGAAGTTTCAGTCCATAGTCAGCAAACTTCAAGGCAGGGCAGCATGGCAGAGGGGCCTCACAGGGGGGAAACAGTCCATGGCATGGCAGACAGGAAGTGACTTTTCCTTTTCTTTCTTTATTCCATTCAGGCTACAAGCCTATTGGTGGTGCAAATCCCACCCAGGGTGGGTCTGCTGTCTTCAGTAAATCCATTCAACCACATCCAGAACTCTGCTAATCCAATCATAGACTGAACCAGTTATTACACACCCATAATCCATATTCACACCCCTAGGTCCAGCCAGCCCCCACAGCTCCACTTAAGAGTACATGAGACTTTGGGGAGACATCCACATACAAGTCATAATATCTATGTATTCTCTGGGCCTCATTATCGACTCCTTCCTTCCTCCAGGATGTATAGAAACAAAACAGAGCATTCTAGCTGTCTTGAGGCAAGGTACTCACAACATACATATACTGACAAATAATTTTGAATCCATGTTGTAATATTTTAAAAGAACTCCAAAATTTAATCTAGTTCTCTCTCAATAAGTATACAGTAACTGCAAGTAGGTAGTGATAATATTAATAGCAATAATAATAACATCTATACCTTTTCAATTTATTCAACAAATGATTGAATACCTCTTTACCACATGTCAGGCACTCTTGTAGATAGTTGGATATGACAAGAACTTCTGTTCCCATGGAGTTTACAATCTAACAAGAAGGTGATGATGAACAAACAAATGCGTACCTCTTATGATGTCTCCTCGTGATACATGATATGGGAGAAACAGGGTGGAAGGACAGAGGGTAACAAGGGGCTGCTCACTCAGGTGATCAGTGAAGGCGACTTTTTAACACAGACATCACAAGAGATGATGAGGGCGACATGTGATGAAGTGCTCTAAGCTGGACTTCCTGAATAAGAATTGTGGTTCTCTATGAAGTTAGTTGAGTTTCTGGAACTTTCTGTGCTTTGCGTTCCTTCTCTTTAAAGTGGAAATATTTGTAACTGCTTCACAATGTTACTAGGATTAAAGGATTTACCCAGGTGTTGATCTTTTCCATTGCCATGACAAACTATCTCTAAGATGAGTACTTGGTAAAGAACCTTAGTTATCTGCTGTTTTGGAGACCTCAGAGCATGGTTCCGGCATTTGGCAGCTCTAGTGAGACCCTTTGGGCTATGTCACAGCATTACTGATGACACCATGGTGGAATCACACAGGACAGGCAGACAGCACAAGGCAAGAGAGGAACCTGAGTGTGGTTCTGGGGCCCTGCTTGCTCTGAGAACTAACTCATTCCATAAGGTGCAAGTTAACTGCTTCCTAGGGCCATGGTCCAGTGACTTCATTCCTTCCCATGAGGCCTTGTGTTCTAAAGGCTCCACCCCCTCCACACCACACTGAAGACGAAACCTCCAGTATATGAACCTCTGGGAAACTACCTTATCTCAACCACCACAGCAACTGAGGAGAACCAAAGCAGAAACCTGTTTCCCCACTTTTTAACATCTCAAAGTCAGGAGCACCTCACAATGAACAGGGTTTAATTTGCTAATGGTCATGCAGTGGTCCTGACTGATGAAGTTGTCACTGGGTCTTCTGTCCTGACACAAACCATGTCAGGATCACTGCAGGAAAAAAACAAAAAAAACCCCACAAATCCTAACAGTGGGAAAATGTTCTCCGTGACACCATGTTGTAAAAGCCAGGAAGCTCAGTTGTTAAAACTGAGGAGAAATTTCTGGAACTAGAATCCTAGAGAACCTAAGGAGTATACCATGACGCATCTCTTGATGACTCTGTTGCTCTTATTTTATGGAAAAACTTGAGCTTGGACAAGTATGTCAAAACAGCCTTTAAAATGTAAAGGAGTTTCGAAATGGTTTGAATAATTCATCTTCCTTGCATTTTCCTTTTTAGGTGGGAACAAGTGTGAGCTCTGCCTTTAGAAACTACATCCAAACAGGGTCTCCTTTCGAAAAGAACAAAGGAAAAATTCAAAGTGATGAGAAAGCATTGTCCATATTTAATTGGCAGCGGGTTTTTTCTTCCTTCGTGGCTCCTAAAATAATAATGAGTGCATCTTACAAAGGATGCGTCTTAGCACCAACAAAGTGTTGCTGAGGTTTTAGAGCAGTGCCAGCAGTAGGAAAGTTTCAGCGAGCACATACACTCGGGATGATCACACAATCAGGGAAACGTGGGGTGTGGGCCAGCAGAGGCCTCTGCACCGCGTCCCACCTGGGCTTCCGCAGGTCCCCAAACCACCAAGTATATGGAGAGGAGAGGAGGGGCCCTGCGGGATTTCCAGGCCGATAGGCCACGGCAGCTTCCCGGCCCCTTCACCCTCCGATGGCACCTGAGCTGAGCAGACGGTGTGTTTCTCATGTAGCGGGGGACAACAGATGCGATCCTGGGAGAAAGAAGGGCTGAAGGTTCCTGGGGCCAGGACAAGTTTCCCATCCTGCCACTGTCAAAAGCTCCAAGCGCTTCCAGAAGCCTAAGTGTCACATTGGAGAAGGAAAACACTGGGGAAGCTGCGAAGTGGTACGATTTTAACCCAAACGAACTAAGAAAACCTATGCGGTATGACAAAAAACTATAAATGTTTACGTCTTTTTAAAAATCACGATATTAGAACACATTGCCATGAACCCTCTCAAAATCTTCCCTCTCGCGTCAAACACACGCGTCCCATCATTCTCACTGCTTCCGGCAGCAACTCTGAAGTCCTCTTTCTTGAGAGTCTTTAGTTGTGCTATTGTGACTGCCTCCACGCCCTGAACCAACTCAAAATTTATTCTTTTTACGGTCACTTTGACTTTGGGGAAGAGCCAGAAGTCACACAGTGCCAGATCCAGGAAACAAGGTGGATAAAGTCCACTAAAATGACAGCGGTTCCTGTCAACTACCAGTGAGGTGTGACCGCCAGACACAGTGAATACTGAAATTTTAACAATAATCCCCCTAAAATACTCTGCCTATCATCAGACATACTTTTTGCTCATGGCATTGTGTCTTTTATCATAATAGCTTTTTTTATATATAATTTTATTTAAAGAGGAAAAAACAAAACAAAATAAAACAGAATAAAGGGTAGCAACCATACAGTATTCCAAGGAAAAAAGGAAAAGTACAACAATAAAACCTAAGAAATTATTACTTGACTAATTACATACTGACTTCTTGGAAATAGTTGTTTAAATTACAAAGTTAAAGCATGTAAAGTAGACATTCAAAC